>CM060484.1:11657530-11735030 GCA_030544235.1 Lepturacanthus savala | reverse complement strand
CTATTAAAGGAAAAAGTCAGACAAGTTTGCGTATCACTGCTGTTTACGCACAGATGCATCAGTATTAGTAATGACATGATGTATAATAATATATCAGTCAGAGGAACCAGACCACTACATTTTAAGTCCTGCATGAAGAATATACTACAGTATTATTAGAATTATAAGCTTGATGGAATTAAAGTTGTAGGATTCTCCATGCAGGACTTTTAGTTGGAATGGATTATTTTCACATTGCTGTGGTACATAGTTAAATATCACCCAGGTTGACAAAATCTCAAACTGGCATCTATTCTGTGTGTCAAGCCTGTAAATATATTTGTTTTAACTTCTTTTTTTTTTTTGGGGGGGGGGGGGTTATGAATTTGATTTTTAGTGCAGAAAGTGTTGGCTAAAGTTTGTCTTGGCCTCTTCAAATATGTTTACAACCATTAAATCCAGTATGTTCTTTGTGACTTTCAAGACAGTTTTCTGGGAGATCAAGCTGACAGATTTAATAAAGTTTTGGGGATGTACAATTGAAATGTTGCACCAAAACAAATAAAGTTATACAGAGGCTTATTTTACAATGTAAAAGAAAAAATCCTGTAACTAAATAAAATGTGAAACATGATGTACAATATTAGTTTTTTTTTTTTTTTAAACGTGTGAACATTTAGTAAGGATTTGAAGTTTTGGCTGCACATTCATTCTTTGTTTTCTTCATGATGATGTACAAAATTAAGAAAAAATGGTTCATTCATAATGTATAAACATGCAATAAAGTGAAATGAGAAATTAACTACCACATCCTGTCCATCCAATGTCTGCACGACTTTTCCTCTTTCTTCTTTTTCACAATTTAAATGAAAGGAAGCAATGGGTTAAAGGAAAACGTAGTTTGAAATTTGACTTGTATTCAGGCAGATTTCAGGAACATTTCGGGATTGTTTGCAAACAGAACAGAAAATATATGTGATATATGTGTGATATTCAATATGGATCAAGTAGAAAAGATGCATTATCAACGAAGCAATAAATCAAAAACAAAGTGTCAAAAGTCAAAATGAAAAGTGTGCACTGTATGGAAAAAAAATGGAAATCTTCTCTACTCATAAAACAAAAGTCTTTTGTGCATTAAAAAGTATATACTTTTCCATGGGCGTATTACCTTAAGTTAAAATCCCAAAGATTTTTAAGTGTCAGAAATGTCAAATTGTGCAGTAGATAAAAGCTCATGTCTCTTCTCCATTCATAGTGTAGCCTTTTTGGACATCTCTGTCTCTTTAAAATTGTAGTTAACTTAAAAATTATGAATATTTTTACTTTTACTTATAAATATGTAGATCTCTTAGGAGTCCACTGCTGGATAATAATGATCAACAAATGGCTTGTATTCAGTTTAAGGGGGTTTTCAGACCTGGTTTTGGCAGCTGTGAACATAGCAACTGAGACTGGTCTTGATATGGTTCCAGAACTGGTCTTGATATGGTTCCAGAACTGGTCTTGATATGGTTCCAAAGCAACTCTGGAGCAGTTTTTTTTGTGGTAGGATCATGATTTGACCTCAATCTGCCGTCAAGATGACGTCATGATAACTACCAGGCGCACTCTACGAGTTGAGAGACAATTTCTATCTATCCAGAGAAAGAACTGAGGTCCAACCTGGACTTGCACCATGAAGAACAGTGGAGCTTCTTCCTGTGTTTCTGTTCTGGCTCCCACTTCAGATATATCTGACAAATAAGCTGAATAAACAGTCTCACCTGCCTTATAATGACACATTTTGGTTCACTTGGTTTCTCTGTGTGAAAAGAAACAACCTAAAAACGCATCAAGTTTACCAACTCATCCACTAATTCGGACCAGCTCAAACCAACTATATGTAGCTTTGAAAACAGACCGATTGACTGGTCCCTAGGAGCGTTTGATTACCTAGCAACAGGAGTGCATCCATCCATTTTCACCACTTATCTGGAGCTGGGTCACAGTGACAACAGGCTAAGCAGAGGCCCGCAGATGCCTTTCTCCCCAGCAACACCTTCCAGCTCCTCCTGGGGGATCCCGAGGAATTCCAAGGCCAGAGGAAATATATAACCTCTCCAATGTGTTCTGGGTCTATCCCAGGTCCTCCTCCCAGTCGCATATGACCGGGAGTCATCCTAATCAGATGCCTGAACCTTCTCAACCAACTCCTTTCAATGAGGAGCAGTGGTTCTACTCCCAAATTCCCTCCAGATGTATAACCTCCTCATCCCACCCAAACTCATTTCAGCTGCTTGTACCAGTGATCTTGTTCTTTCATTTACTACCCAAAGCCTGTGACCATAGGTGATGGCTGGAATGTAGATAAATCCCCATCACCACAACAGACCTCTGCAGCGACCTCCCACAACATTTTACCCACACTCGTGAACAAACCCTGAGATACTGGAACCTGTCTACTTGGTGCAGCAACTCAATTCCAACCTGTCGGGAGCACTCAAACATTTTCTGGCAAAGACCCAAGGCCTCAGTCTTGGAGGTGCCTGAACCACCTCCATTGACTCCTTCCAACCTGAAGAGGCAGTGGTTTTACTCCAAAGTCCCTTTTGGATGTCTGATCTTGTCACCCCGTCTCTAAGGCTGTGGAGGAAACTCATTTTATCAGCTTGTATCAGCGATCTCATTCTTTCATTTACTACCAAAAGCTTGTGACCATAGGTGATGGCTGGAATGTAGATAAATCCTCATCACCACCACAGACCAGTAAAGCACCTCCCACAACATTCTACCCACATTCATGAGAAAAACCCTGAGATACTTGAACTCGTCCACATGGGGCTGCAACTCACAAACTGGGGACTGGGAACACTCACCCGTTTTCAGGCAGAGAAGGTCTCAGACTCGGAGGGGCTCGTCCTCTCCTGACCACAAGATATCATGGACTGAGGGAAACACAGGACTACATCATCTGCAAAGAGTAGAAAAGCAATTCTATGGTCCCCAAATCAGACACTCTCCTCACATTGGCAGCACCTTGAGATCCTGCCAATCAAAATCACAAAAAAAAGAATTGGTGATAAACTGCAACCCTGGTGGAGAACGCTGAGAACACATGTTCCAAGGATCCAGATATATACAAGTTACAGGAGTCATTTTGTTCAAGCTTGGAGGTAAACCTTGTAGTTGGTCATATGGATGTGACATCCCCACCATAAACAAAAAGAGTTCTTTGGGAGCAGACCAAGACCACTTCCTCATAAAGGTCTTTGTACCTTGTGTCATTTTGGTGTGACTGCTCAGATTTGCCTAAACTAATTCTCCCAAGGGGAAATACCAATGATAACTGGTAAATGGATTGCATTGGTTGTGCGCCATTTTTGTCTTCAGATGACTTGAAGGGCTTTACGCTAACATTTAGGATCTTTTTCAAAGACACATTGACAAGTGGACTGGAGCATCCAGGAATCAAAGCTCATGGTCACAATCAAACTCTGCCTATTAAATAATTACATAAACTGCAGATCTTACGCAAGTCAATTTAGGTCAACATAACATCTACACTGACTGAGGGTTCCAGATCATTAACACACTCTAACTCCTGACATACTTTGAAGTATAGTTATTTGATGGTCCAAAGAGATTTGTTATTAAGGACTCAGATCTCTGGCCGTCTCTCAGCCTCAATTATTACCTTGAACTGTACAGCGTTACTGTCGCTTGACTCTTCAAATTTTTGGACAAACTACAGCAGAGTGATGTGGATTTAATATTTTGATATTGATTTTAATAGTTGTTTTGTACAAGTGTAATGTGATGACGGTGCTAAAGAAAGAGTCAGAGTCACTAAAACCTTTAGAAATTCATACAGTAGCAACCAAAGGAACATATTTCAGATGTTCTAGTCCAAAGTGCAGAACCAGTGGAAACATTTAGAGGACAACAAGGGTCTCCCATGTCAATAATCAGATTCATCCTTTGGGGAACATGATTATATTAAATGCCTGAAGTAGCTGACAAGACATCTTGCTTTGGATCGAAGCATGAATGGACATGGTCATAACCAGGTCATGAATATGTCCTGCGTGTTACACGGAACACAACAAACATATACAGCTCTTTGAAGTGATCAGGACTTTTTGGTATTCATCACAACATGACATCCCCAAAGACCTCCTGGAAAGCATTAAAGTATAAAGGCTGACAGTGCTGCAGCAACACAAGAGAATCTGGTCTGTGAAGTCAAAGAAAACTGAAATAGAAGCTAGTGGCAAAATTATGAGATGCATTGTTTCTGCTCTCTGTGCACACTTGACATCATCACAAGGAGGCAGCCTGAAACTCAACAGCCAATCACTGTCATCAGACACAAAGATAATATAATTCACTAAAGGCAAAACAACAGAAGGAAATAGAGTGCATAAATCAGCAGCGTAATTGGCAAAACAATAGATTATAGATAACATGTCTCAAAATCCCCAAATATTTAATCAGACAGAAATGCTTAAAATCATTTTAGGGATGTTACAGTCTGTTGTAGGCTTGGAGGTTTTCTTAAAACGTTTTAAAAAACAGTAGGAGGCAACACATGTTCACAGATCAGACATGAAAAGAAAAATAACAGCGCTGTGCATGAAGCTACTACAAAAAACATCAACAGGTGAAGTAACTGCATGATTTAGATGCACCACACTTTGTAGCTACAGTACCATAATGCCATCACCATGTTAATCAACTATAGCAGACTAGCTACGAGTAATAACACAAGCTAATCGTACAAGTTGACATCATTAAGACATATGCTGCTGTGAATGTGTCATATATCCGCTTTAAGGAAATACTGCGTGCCGTTTGTAAAGTCACTAACCTATACTGA
Source organism: Lepturacanthus savala (assembly GCA_030544235.1). Taxonomy (NCBI): domain Eukaryota; kingdom Metazoa; phylum Chordata; class Actinopteri; order Scombriformes; family Trichiuridae; genus Lepturacanthus; species Lepturacanthus savala. The sequence continues at coordinate 11,730,193 of CM060484.1, read as the reverse complement.
TCTATACTGAGCACTATGCTAATGTGGTGGCTTCAAAGGCAGACGACACAAGAAGGTGCTGTGCAAAGAAGTGAATTAGCAGTTAGCTAGCGTGTGGCAGGGGGCTGACAATAGTTGGCATCTGAACATCGTTGAAGCAAGGCCGGATTCAGGTGTGACGGTGGGAAACAAAACAACACGACGTATCCAAAGACGATCCTCAGACAGGTGAGTTCATGTGTCGTGTGCTGACGAGGCAGTCCACGCTGTTTGATCCATGGTCAGCAGCAGAGCTGAGGGAGGCTGGGGAGGGTGAGTGCATGTGCATCCGTGGTGGGGAGGGGGGGATCACCACCATTTCCCACCTACTTGATCTGGACCTTCTGTCAACAGTTAATAATACACTACTGCACAAAATCACACGATTTCAGTCTGTAAAAGTAATAAATCACAGTAAAAAAAAAGTATTCATCATATATAAAGGTATCACAAAGCGTATTTTCATAAGTCATGATTCTTAAGATTTCAGTCCTGGTCACACCTGGTGACACCTGTTGGTTACTCATTTGAATAAAGACAATCAACAATGTCGTCTGACTTTGTGTCCAATATGTGCAGCATAGTTTCCTGTGAATCCTTCATTAACGAATATGCATATTTCTATCTGCTATGGGGGAATGCTATTTTGTAGAGAGAACTACTTTTTAAAAATCACAGCATACAAGTTGATTAAGATAATCTTAACAATTATAACTTGAATATCGGGTGTTAGTTCGAGAGATGCGTCTTTCATTGTTTCCAGTGACAAGTCAGCAACTGAAGTTTGCTAAGAAGGGCGGTAATGTTAGCCTCATGAGCTTGTTTCCTAGCTTTCTAATAGATTTTAGCAAGCTAGCTATGTAATGCCTACTGCTGTATGTATAGTTTGTGGTATATTAATATAATAATAATTCAGTAATAATTAAACTTTTACAATTTATTCAAGTTAGGACCTAATTTAACGTTAAAAAAAGGCCCATGTATGTTGTCCACTATACTCTTCTCATTCCTCAGCTTGGTTGAAATGAGAAATTCGTTATTTTGGAGTAAAGGATTAGGAAGAATTTTGCAGAACACTCAAAATACATTTCAAAATAGGATAACAAATGTCTTTTAATCTCAGTCTAAGTAATGATTCCTCCAGTGCTCATTAGAGCTAGTGCACTGTTAACTTCAACAGAAGGTCCTGATCCAGTAATGAAGGAAGTTTGAGTAGTTACAGAGAGGGGCGACTCAGTGCATATTCACAGGTTTTAGTCAAATGTTTCCCACCTCCTCCGAAGATCCTCCACCTTCTTTTTGGGGGGCGTAACTGGCTTGGCCATAGTCAGCAAGTCGCCAAAGAGATCCTGAGTCTTGTGGCTGTCTCCGTCAGCACGAAGTGGCTTTGCCAACGTGTTGGGGCCCGAACTGGGCACAGACATGGAGTCCACCAGGCTGGAAATCGTGTGATTGCTGGTAGAGGAGTGCGGCAGGGGGGTGACTGAGGAAGGGAAGGCTGACTGGAGCAGTCCGTAACTGGGCGGCAGAGTTGAACTGCCTGGTGAATGCTGTCTGTAGAGTCCTGGTAGTGTGGGAAAAGACTGTGGCTGGGGGGGAGTGTGTAAGTAAGAGCCCGGCTGAGGCCCGTAGACTGCGCTGAAGGGGTTTCCACCTACAGTTGCTGAGTAATGCATTTGAGGGGAGGTGTGCTGGAGGGACGCGGCGAAAGGGTTGAGGGATATGTGTGGATGCACGGGGAAAGGAGGCAAGCCCTGTGGGTAAGACCTGGGTGGGAGGGTCGGTTTGCAGGAGGATGACGACACGCCAGTATCTCCCCCATCGCTCATTGAAGTGGAACTGGTCTGTACTGAGCTTTTAAGGGGGTCTAGAAGGCTTATCAGATCTATACTTTCCTCCGTGACCTTGGAGGGCTTCAGCAGGTCTCCGTCTGTGGTCATGCCCAGGGCTTGCCTAAACTCCTGCCCCCCTGATGTAGTCCTTCCTTCGGCAGCCCCTGCTGGTTTAAAACGTGACTGGGCCAGGGGGGGAGCCAGGACGGAACCCAGCTCGGGCGTCTTCCTTCCGTGGGGACGTGGAATGGTGATGTTTCCGGCAGCGGAAGGGTCCGGCGGGTCGGGTCCCGGGCCGAGGCTCTCATGGGCGGGCGAGTGGGCTTCCGGCTGCACAGAAAGTTGGACAGATGGAGGTCTGTCGCAGGTAGGAGGCACACAAACAGGCAAGGCTGTCTCATCCTGTCCTAGACCCCACAGCTTGTTGTAAGGGTTGGTGAGCTTGAGGCCCGGAAGCGTCCGCGAGTGTTCACTGACACTCAGGTCCATCCGCTGTAAACACAAGAAAAAACTCAGACTATAAGTTATCATATATGAGAAGTACAACTATGAAGTGGCCAAGTGCCTTTTTTCCCCATGTTGGTTAGTACAGAAACACAAGGGCCAGATCCTTTTTTGGTCAAGGGACAGTGGCACTAGATAGACGTTACCAATGGAAGAACATAATCCACAACTAATTTCAAGGCCATCTGAATTTATATCGTAAAGATAATTCAATCTTTCCTTTTGGAAATGACTGTTAGGAATTAAACAGCTGTTGGCAGCAGAACATTTGGACCTCTGACCTGGTAGGTGAACTTGGCTTGTAGCTCCTCTGAGTCTTTGGGAGTCCTCAGGTCCTCCAGACTTTTAGCCAAGGCAATTGGTTGGCTGTCGGGCTCGTCCTGGCAGCCAAAGATATCGCCCAGCAGGTTGACGTTGGAGAACTTCTCGGTAACGGGGCTGGGAGGGGCAGTGTGGCTTTCTGCCCCAAAACCAGGATCATCCCCTTCCATCAGCTCGGCCTCCTTCAGGGACCGGTAAGGCTGTGGCCTGCAGGGAAAGTGTTTGACCAATGGTCATTTATTTACTTCTTCGTCTTCTCCCGCTTATCCGTTTACTCGGGTCGCGGGGGCAGCAGCTTCAGCAGGGAAGCATTTATTTACATCAAAACAAAATAAAAAAAACCTGTAACCAACCCTAAAACAATTACTCTTTTCCGTAAAGTCAAGATGGACCTGCTGCTAAACATCTTGAAACCTAAACTCTATGTTTATGCTGGAGTCTGAATTTAAGAACAATGTTTGCGTCTTTGCGTTATTACTTTTGGTAAAGAATAAGGCTGGAATATTGTAGTTTTTTCTTATTGTCAACAAGTTTAGTTTTTGATGAATTAGTCATTATTTCTCACTCAATCAATCAATATTTGTTTGGTTCAGAAAATGTTGAATACAACACAAATATATTCTGTTTATTATCACAGCAGTAGAGCTGCCCCCTAATAATCAACCAAATATCAGTAAACAAGAAGAGTCTTAAGATAAAACCATACCAATCATACTATACTATTTATTCAACAGAGATATTTTATGTAAACTACTATTCAACATGCGGCCTGAGAACACATGTAGGCACATTTCATACGAAAGAAAAAGATGAAAGAAAGGACAAAGGCTTATTAATTGGTGCGCAGGGCAAGATGCGTACAGAGGCGACCACTCAAAAGGGACGGAGAAGAGAAAGCTGTCAGGAAACCCAGAGATGGAGTCGTCGTACTGCAGCTCGTCTCCGGACGAATCCTCAGAGAGAAAGACTGTGTAGTGACGAGTAGGACGGATAGAACTAAGGTGAAGAGAGGAAAAGGAAGACAAGAGGACATTCGCAGCTCATTACATTGTTAAAAAGCAACTGGGAAGCGGAAGAAGAAGAAGAAATGATTAGTAATCTTAGGAGTATCAGTTTTTATTTTTATGTACATACAGTATATTAGGATTAGTGCAGTAGTAGTTAATGTACTTAGAATAGAATTAGAAATAAAAATAGATAGAATTATCTGATTTATTAATTTGAGTGAGCTTTAACGAAGCTGTGCATTAATTGAAAGGAAAATTGGACCACCATTTAAATCAAAAACCTTTCTAATTTATTCTTCTGGTACACAGGATTGACACAGGTCTTCTCTTTAAAGGTAGTATGTATGAAAATTTCTTAAATACACTATATATTATATATAATAATAATAAACTTTATTGATATAACACTTATCAAAACAAGAGATTATAAAGTGCTCCATAGTGACAAAGCAAAAAAAATGCAGCCAAATGTATTTACTTTAAAAAACGCTAGAGAAAATACATCTTTAATAAATAAGAAGATGTAAAAATATATGAAATATTTAAAAGGAGAGTCTAGGAATTATTTTCTGTTTTATGAACATTACTCATCTCAATGTAAGGAAATCAAAGTATGTAGGATGGTTTCTGCAAACGGCCCAATATGAGCATGAACTGTGACATCACAAATAGTTTGGGAGCAAATTCTGGTTTAATATTCAGTTTACAGTGTTTAAAGTGTGATGTGGCAACCTGAAGCCTCAAGTGATGCACAAACACTAGAAATAAACTTCATCATCCTCAAAATTGATTTTTCACTAACGGCATTTACTTATACATTTATTTTCAGTATTTATGTATGAACGTTGTGTATCAGAAAATTACCTTTGATACTTAAATATGATGAAGATCAGACACTACGACTTTAACTCAAGTAAAATTCTAATAGTTGCCTTAACATTTACCAAAGTCATTTACTGGTAATATATCTGACCTTTTACTAATGTGAGGCTTTCAACACCAAGCCTAGGAATATGATAGATTTATCTCACCTATTGGGAGCATATGTAATGAAAAAAGAAGTAGGCTTACTGGTCAGCGCTGCTCTCCAGACTCACGTTGCTGCTCGGCCTCTTCAGCAGCATCGGTGGCCGAGCCTGTGGCAGTGAAAAAATACGAATTTAAAAAAAGAGGATTAAAGCTTAGTCGGTAGAGCTACTGTTTCTCCTCATTATGGAGACATATTATGAGGAAAGAAATTAAAACTTGCAATGTGACACTTCACAAAACGCCTTTTCATCTCGCTGGCTTGATTCATTTCTGCCCACCTGTCCAAAGTGCACAGTGATTGGCCGGTGGTCGTCCCAGGTTCGCAGCGGCCCCTCCCTCCTGATGGAGGAGGAGGAAGTGAAGCCCGCCGTGTGGTCCTCGCCGATGACCGCTGACCCCGCGGTGGAGAAGCCGTTCTCTGCCTGTTCCTGCAGAGGGGGGACATGGGCTGGTTGACATTGGCGCTGCAGGGGGAGGGGGAGGGGGAGGGAGGCTGCACGGCGGGGCTGGGTGGTGGGTTCAGTGTCGGGGCAGTTTGTGGGAGTATTTATGGTATTTTTTTTTTTTTTTGCGAGGGAGAGACAAGAACGGTCACCACCTTGGCTGCTGAATCTTATCTTTCAATCTCATAAATTTACACAAGCAAAAAATTGTTCACGACAACAACAACAAAACAATGATACAGAAAAGGTTCCCAGCAGTTTATAGCCACATACCTTCTGCTTCAACCGGCTCCGGACTTCCTTAATTCCCATTTTGGCATGGTCCTTAGCCTGTCAATCAAACATGAGCCACGTCATTCACATCCCGAATGCAAGGTTTTCATTTTCAGATTTGGAAGAAAGAAGTCCTGATCTGCTTACAAACTTGTAAACGGTCTTCATGGCCGGGTTTGCCTTGGTTCTCACGGTGTTGAAGATAGCCCCGCCCCCTTTCTGTCGAAAAATATGACAGAATCTGTTAGTGCTGGACACACAAACCACACATACCACAGTCAGGTATGTTAAATGATAAACAGCTGCATTTGTACAGCACAGGGGAATCAAACTCAGTATAGTTCATGGGTCATACACAGCTCAATTTGATCTCAAGTAGGCCAGACTAGTAAGAATAAACATAAATAACAACACCTACAAATTACAATGATTAATTAACCCATACCAGTTATTCCAACAAACATATGGCCCGGTTCTGGACCCGGGCCATATGTTTGACACCCCTGGTAGAGCACCTTTATATTTGTAACTGTTTCACAAATCAGAGGAATTTGCAGAGAAGATCCAAGGCAGATAAACAGTCGGCTGATGTTGTCTGAGAATTTGGTCTTATGTTTGTAATTCATTGGAGAAAACCCTTTAAATTGTATTTAACTTCCAAAAACCTTTAATTACACTTTATGAAACACTCGCTCACCTTCACTGTGAACAGCCACTGGTGGTAGTTCTTGTCACTGCCTGTGTGGGGAAGTCACAACAATAAGAAAGCATCACCACTGGTTGTGCCAATAACAGTGTCACAATTCTCCAAATCCATGACTCAATTCCATTTTTGATTTAGAGCCCAAATGAACAGCTTATACTTGTCATTCTGTGCTGATCTGCACCAGTCACTGATCGATAATTAGCAGCTACCTGTGTCATTGAAATGTGTGTGTAGGCAGTTGCAGGGGAAAAAAAAGGTATTTTACTAATCCAGGCAATAAGTAAAGGTGCACCCAGTGGTTCCTGTTTGATAAATAGCGTTCAAACACATCACTGCTGCCTTACCTGCATATTCACCCATGTTGATCTCTTCCTCAAAGATGTCACTAAAACCTTCTCCTGAGTTCAACAGGTCCAAACGGCCATCAATAAACTGCAGGTGAAACCCATAAATGTGTTAGTGTGTGTGTTTGTTATGCAAGTGTGTTCTGTGCCTCTATGTGTGTGTGTGTGTGTACCTGTTTGAAAAGCTGTAGCTGAATAGCGTTCTGCAGGAACTGTCTCATGGCACTGGATCGATGGTTCACAAAGGTCTCCTCGTTAAATGTTATTGGCTCACCCTAAAAATACAAAATACACATGAATTAGCTATGAGTCGCTACGGTGACACACTGATGAAGAACACGTTCAGTATCTAATAATTCAAGCTCATCGCCATTTATGTTCATGCAAAAACATTTTCGTATTCTAAATTTTTTATTGGACTCAAATTTGCCACTTTATTGATTTGATTTCTTCAATCAATAATTTGATTTCTTCATCTAAACCAATAACTTGTCTCTTACATCCAATACAGACTAGACTGCTTAAAGAAGTCTTTCGGTAAATTAACACTTCTTTACTAAATTGTATTATATCTGTATTAACCGTCTATGTACCCAAGTCCTTTAAAGTAGCTGTAATGAAACCTCTTCTTAAACAAACTACTCTTGATTCAGTCATTTTAGCTGACTATAGACCTTTCTCTTCCTCTCTAAGATCCTGGAGAAAGCAGTCACCAGTCAGTTTTACAGATTTCCAGATAAGAATGATAATTTTAGCATTTTTAGTCAGGATTTGTGCACCATAGCACAGAGAGACACTGAGACTGCTGCTAAAACAAACGTCTGAGGGAACAGGCAGCCATGATGATGATAGTTTAGTATAGTATATATTTCATTATCAATGTTGGTGTCATATTTGAACCAAGATTAAAACATCACGAGTTCACATCTGTGAGGATGAGCACAATGTCTTTAAGACTCGTACGGCAAATCTGAACTCTTGAAAATTGGTGAATCCAATAAATGATCTTAAATCAACAAAATGCCAATTAGGATTTTCTTGGTTCCTGCATGAGGGCAAATCACTTGCGGTGAACCATCATAACCAAAGTTTTCTTTCTTTCTCTACTGACCGCCTCGATCTGCAGAGCGTCTCTGTAGCTGCTGAACAGAGCGGCCTGACTCTTCAGGAAGGCGCGAGCGACACCGTCTCCAGTCGTGGTCGAAACCTTCTTCAAGCGACTTTTTAAAGATGAAACCTGAGAGGACAAACACAACCGTATCTGGTCATTTGAGAGACACAATATATCTGAATAATGAAGCGAATCTCATATTATTGCAAGTGGCACTTTGGATAAGAAATAAAACACCGCTCGTCTCAAAATGCTCTGTATCTGCGCTGCTCACCACATCATTAGGCAGGCTCTGGAGATCTTCATATGGCGTCTCCAGGGTGTTTGTGTCCACGTTCAAGACCACAACGTCATCCAGAGCCATTCCTCGAACCTTCTACAAGCATCACACACCACAGAACACACAGGCGTCAACGAAACACACACTGTAACTGTGCTTGTACGAAAAATCTAAGAAATACATTATGTCCTGCTCATTTTTTAAGTGTGGTCACCCTGTCTCCTGAGAGTTAGTAATTCTAATTAAAACTTCTAATTCCTAGAAGTGATTCTCAGAGGTTAATATATCTGAGCCCTGGTTTCTGCCTACAATCTTACCTCCATAAGGCTGGAATGAACTCCGATGAGGTAGGGCATTGGGGCACTAAAAAAAAAAAAAAAGACATAATCACTTTTACACAAAACTTATGCCTCAGATAACAGCTGAGTTATGGAACCTATACAAATTATTCATTGACCTTAATTCGACTGGCTGTGAAATCTGAATTTTGGCAGTTGCATTATCCTGTAACATCTGACGAAGCTTTGCCCTGTAGATATCAACTCCTGGAACAGTGTTGCCCCAGATTTTCAACTGCTTTCTCTATGGTTAAAGCTCCACCTCAAACCCCAGTATCTTATCCTATTTTATAGTTTAATATCTTTCCTCTTAAAATGTATTGTATTCTATCCTGTACAGAAATTATCTATTGCATGTACGTCTGTTCTGGAAGAGGGATCCCTCCTCTGTTGTTCTTCCTGAGGAGTTTTTCCTTATTTGATCTGAGGATTTAAGGAGAGGGGATGTTGTATCGCTGTACAAACCCCCCTGAGGTGAATCTGCGATTTTGGGGTATACGACTTAAACTGACAGGACCTAAATGTCTTACCTTGACTATACTGACTGACGTGCAAAAATGTGTCGCTAGAAAGGTGTTTTCACATTCCTCTTTTAAAGGGGGAGGTTTCTGTGCGCTCTCCTAAAGTCTGAGAAAAAAAAAAAAAGCTGGTTTTGGGACGTCACAAATCCGACTACCCGCAGTGCAGCTGCAGAGCGGCACAGGCCCAGAACTGAATAAATAGTGGGAGATTATCTGCTCTGCAGTGGTTCCTCTCTGAGGTCAGAGAGCAGCAAAAGACTCCTGTGGTGTGTTGGAGCTAACAGCTAAGCTAATAGAGCTACACACAAAGCAGGAAGCACACGGTAGCAGGGAGTATACGCTTACAGTCTCATATATGGGGAAAACAAAGTTAAATGAGCATATTAATCATAGCAGAGTGTTGTCTACATAATTTAAAACATGTGGAGTAGGGAAATGTTATTGATGGACCAGGTGACACTAACATGAACATATTATTACTCAGTTTATGAGTAGGAAGAGCTTCTTTTTACAGTTCTCTGCATCAGCATATCAGTGCATTGCTCTCAGCTTCTCTGTACTTTGTAGTTTTGACAGTTGACGTTTAACTACTCGGACTATTTAAACTCAAAAAGTCGCAACACTCCTGTGGATGTTTGGTGTTAAAAGCCTCCCAGGGGATTATGTCCTTGAAGGTTTTACTGTGAAACACCTGCAGGAAGTGTTGAACTATAATTAGGAGGATGTATTAGTAAAATATGATGAAACACACCTAGAAAATAAAGGCTTGTCTCAAATATAAGCCTGGTCCTAATAAAAGGCCTCAGCCACTGAGAGATACATGCCGTTGCTTTATATATTTGACAATTAAAGAAATCCACAGCATTATTATATAATGCACACAAAATAAAGACCTTATCACACATATAAAAACTATTTATTAAAGTCAATACATAACAATGGACTGTGTGTTGTTTGTTGTTTACTCACCAGCAGTAGTCTAACAGATGTTGAGGCAGGACAGGGATGTAAACATGTTGCCAGTGCATTGGGTACAACATGGCTGCAGACCCGTGGACACATGCTGTTAACTGAGGGACAAACATGTGATGTCACAAAGCTGCTCTATACGTGCACTCATTTCAACAGCTGAAAAAAACATAATAAAACAACACACTGTAATATGTATAAAACATATGAATATACTCTTAAGATTGCATAGATGAGAAAGATTTATTCAAATTTTCTTTTTTGCACCTACTGTATATTAGATGCCGTTGTATTTTATGAAACACCTTGTAACCCTGGATTCAAAGACACTATAGAACTAATTCCTAGAATTAATTCCTCTATATTAGTATTGTTCACCTCATAGCAGCCAGAGCTGCTATGAGGTGAACACACACACACACACCCTCTAAATAAAATGAAAGACTTGCGGGTATACTTATGGATATACTGGTTTATACTGTTTTATCTCAGGATTTGGCAATATATGGATATCATATCAATATGATGATATGAGACTAGATGTTCCCTTGACCTCTAGACTCTTCTGGGTGGTCTATTAAATACCTTTATCCACTTAGTTATTATACTATAAAGCATCGCTACAATTCTGTCACAATATCACAGTATTTGGTCAAGAAATACTGTGATATTTAAATTTGTCACCCAGCTCTGTTATATTTGATATCTCTTAAACAATGGTAGGTTTTGTGTTAATTCATCAAGAATCCATTGCTAATCCACGCTCACAAATTCTTTTTTGTTTTCTCCGTGACGCCTTCCAGGCTCTGTTCAAAAACTCACACTGATGCTGCGCAGCTGTGAGAAAAAGAGGATTGTGGCTCATTGCATTTATGGGCTAATCCTCTTCATAACCGAGTACTACTCCACATTTAATGTTTCAGCTCTGCGAGGCAGAATAGAAACAAGTGGAAATGTTTTTTTGTCCATAAAGTAATGTAGGGATATACTTCTTTATATAGCTGAATGAACATCAATTGGAAAAATAGCAGAAAGTTACTATATAATATATATATTATTTTCTCCATTCATCAACAGATGCACTAAGTTTTACTTTGTCATTCATATTTTACATTTAAAGTTGTCTTTAAACATTTCATTCTGAAGTCTGAAACCCTTCAGAGTGTAAATTCTGTGTCGACTCTAACCAACGTTTCTATATGATTTCAATGATAAAGAATAATTATCATTAAATACTGATCAACGCGAATAAACAAAGCTGTAGAGGAGACAAGAAACAGGAAGTGGACTCTACTTACAGTGCTTAGTTTGCTACAGCAGATGAGGATTCGGCGTTCATAAAGCATACTAGCATACAGATGAAGCATGTTATTGACATCTACTGCTACAAAGTACTCTGTTAGGTTCCTCTGCAAGGGTCAAACACAACAAGAGAAAAACAAACGGCAGAGTTAGGCGTGAATGTAAATTATGAACGATGGTATAAACTGTGGTTCAAGTCACATTAAATATCCAGAAACCATTTCAACTTACAACAGACAAAAAAAAATAAGAAAGCATCATTTCAAATAACTTATATTAATATTATTTTATATATCAAACGAATCACTTGGTGTTTCAAATATGTATTATATATTCTACTAATTAAATGTATTAAAGTTAGATAAATTAAGAGTAGTTTATCAGTGTATGTGAAGGGGAATTTGTCCAACCCAGATCTACCAATCACAGAAGCTAGACAGGAAAAGTACAAAATCTGAAATTACATGCATCTTTTTGTTTGACATCAGCCAACAACAACGTCTGTGTTCGCAGTTTACAATTGCAAAACACAGCAAAATAGGAAAAGGTGTAAAGTTACTGCTGAAACTGTGACTTCTGTGTATTGTTGCTCCCCAGTTATATATCATAGAAATTCACATATTTATTCACCATTGTGCATTCGTTCTTCAGTACCTATCGAGGTTTAGCTCTCAGCCACCGACATTTTGCTTCACTCAAATAAACATTTAAGTGTTTTGCAGCAGCTGTTTGTAAATCCATCATTAACACACTTAGCACTGTTTTTTTTTTCAAATTAGTGATTACGTAAAATCGGGTCGCACCATTAAAATGAACAGAAAATGAACAGTGAGTCTCCTCCGAGATGTTTGTGCTGTTTTTTTTTAACCATCACTTAGCAGCAATAAGTGTTGTATTGTCGCCACAGACAAATGATGGCACTCACGTTCTCTGGTATGCTGGGCAGCTCTCTTGTGTCAGGCACGGTGAAGAAGGAATGCTGCAGACAACAAGAGGATCAGTTAACACCCGAACAAAAAAAAACAGAAACATGTGGTTCAGTCACAATGTGATAGAGGAAGAAAACATTCCCCGTGTTTCCTATGTTAAACTCCCAGCGGCATTGCTTTTCTCTGAGGAGACCAGAGAGAGTTTGCAGATACTTCCTGATGCGGAGCGGTGAAATCAGACTCACCACGCCCAGATGAACAGGAACTCCGGGCTCGGGGATGGGCAGCGTATGTAGCGACACCAGGAGCTCCTGCCACTGGCTTTCCTGAAACATTCACAAGTTCAGCCAGAGAAACACAAAGAAAGGTAGATGTACTCCACGGAGGAAAAGCTGCAGACAAGCCACTCTCTATTCAAACTGTGTCCATCTTATCACCAGGCAACAGGATGACTGATTATACTACTGTCAGTTTATTATCTGTCCAGTGCACAGACGTTAACACGCTGCTGTCACTGTCGCTTTACTACAGGTCGTTAACTTGGATACGCATTAATCACTCGTTTACTTATATTAACAATGAAGCTAAAACTGGAGCTAATCAAAATTCACTAATAAACATAGAAAATGTGAAATTAAGCTCAGAAGCAAAATACTGACAGTAACTTCTACGTTTTCTGTATTTTCTGCTTTACCCATGTGTCAATAAACAGCCTTAACTGTAAATTGTCAATCAAAACAGCGAAAACAGTAAACCAGGGGTGTCAAACATGCGGCCTAGGAACCAGTGAGCAGATCTCGGGCCTCCAGGGATAAAATAATTACAGTTTTGATTTGTAAAAGATTTGTAACTAAGATTTGGTAACTTCACCTGCTGCTTAAAAAACTAAATAATGTCCAGTCCTTGCTGAATATAGAATAAGAGACACATCATGCCGCTGCTTTCTGCACTTTTTTAATGTCATCTCTCCTGTTTTTCCAATTGAAGCATAATTAATAATGTAAATATTCATAATGTACGTCCTTATATAAAAAAGGAGGAGTGAAATTTGTAGGTGATGTAATTTATATGTAAATGTGTACTGGTCCAAACCACTTGTGATTAAATTGTTCTTTATTTGACCCCTGAATTAAATTGAGTTTGACTCCCCTGAGCTAAGCTGTTGATGAAGGTGACTGATGAACAGGAAGAAGTAGAGAAGTATGCAAGAGTAAAAAAATAAAAATAAAATAGTGTGATAATGTGTGTGTGTGTGTGTCCCACCTGGCCTTTGATGGTGTAATCTGCGAGGATATTCAGCAGCTTGTAGAAGACTTCAAACCAGGGCAAGTAGCTGAAGAGCAACAAAAAGAGGTTTTTCGACTTTTTGCAGAACTACCACGTTCAGTCTCTGGTTAACAGGTTAATGTGGTTGCTTCCACTTTAAACAAGCTCTTCAAACTCTTCAAACACAAATCACACAAACAGGTGTTTTTCTTTGTGAGAATGTTTCATATTTGGCACTAAAACAGAAGTGCTAAGTGGCTTTTTAATCGGACCCACCTCTATGTATACGGTACAACATGACTACCTGCTGATTACTACCTGCAGCTAGGCTCAAAATCTGAGCATGTACGCACACACCCACACACACCTCACCTGAGAATGCAGTAGCAGGTGTGTGCACCTGAGGAGAGGCGACAGAAGCCAAATCTCTGTTTGCTCTCGATGTCAGTCAACACGAATGTGAAGTTCTGGCCGACCTGGTTGACCGTGAAGCTGCAGGGTGAGAACACACGTCATTAATCACTAAGCTAAAGTGTATTTCAGTGACCTCCTTTTTTTTCTCCAATCATCCTCTGAAACTGATTTTTATGGAGAGGCACAAACTGAGGCTTGTGTCGCCCTGAAGATTTTAGGTCCAGATCGAAAAAAGGAAATTCATAAATATGACTCACCGCTGAAAACAACCACGCGCTTTGGGAAACTGTATTTTTCTGACATGCACTGAGGCTCTTTCAATGCACGATTGTGACTTGTATGTGGGCTATGTGAGTAGGAGGTGCACAAATTGGCAATTAGAGAGCAGCACTTTATTAATAATCACCTGAAAGAGTCACGGTTCGGTACAAGTTCAGTACAATGGCAAAATTAATAAAAAGTACAAATAGTATTTCCCAATTTGGTAACTTTATCATACAAATAAAGAACTGGATCATGCATTTTAATGTAATTATGCAGGACATATTTTTATGTGTATTTTATATGTTTATGTGAAAAAAAAAATATATTATCGCTATGAAATACTACAAAATAACAACAAGGAATAAACAAGTAGTGTTTCAACTGTTTTGGTCTAAGGCCGATACTTGTATGTTCAGATTTTGCATTTCTTTTTTCTGCCAGGCCTGATATAAGTCAGCATGTTGGATGTATTTCCACTCACATACTGTCTTACAATGCTGAAACACTTCTAAATTACTCTGAACTTGTTAAACTCTAGTACTTTCACCTGGTGTCCTTATCTGTATCCCTTCTTACATACACACAATGCAAAGAAAAAGTGAAACTAACTAAATAAACACTGATGTCTTGTACACAGAGGTGTCAATTAATTATGTACTGATACCTTGTTACCTTGCTTAAGCAAAAATTGTGTATATATACTTTACTGGAGTATTTTTTGTACTAGCTTTGATACTTAAAGGCATTTATTCCGTTAAATTTCTTTTACTTTCTTTACCTGTTTTGAAACCAATACTTTTACACTGTTACTTGAGTAAAAAACTTGAGTTGATACATAAACTTCTACAGCAAATATTTAAATCCAAATATCGGTCTCTACCGTGACAGTCCGGCCCAAATTCATGTACCATTACACCCATAATTTTATTTAGTTTTTCTGTAAAAAGCAAAAAAAACTAACAAATATTGTTTATAAGAGTATTTTATGTCTGCAAAATGCTAAATGGGTCTTATAAATAAATTATCCACTAAGTAATGTCCAACATAAAGGTGGGGAGAGGTGTTCTTTTGTTACACCATATGCATAAATATATTATTGAGGATAATATTATAATATCACAAAAATACTGATTAATTTACTAAGAGCTTTTCAGTTACTGTGGCATATTAGGCCACTGAGCACAATGACTGCCTGCATTCATTATAGAGAGGAGTGTAAGTGTGTGTGTGTGAGTGTGTGTGTGTGTGTGTGTACCTGTCCATGCTGAAGGGGAAACAGAACTTGGGTACAGTCAGCAGAGTTTCCTGTGGGACACAGATGAATGATAACACAAAGAATGACGGTAGTTACATGTATTAACATCAGCACGTACTTGTGTGTATTAAAATGAAAGCAGTTAGAAGGGGCTGGTGGAAGGAATTCATGTGGAGGGACTGAGAGATGAAGGAGGGAGAGAAAAAGCAAAAGCATACATGGACAAAATAACAAAGAAAAGCAGTTGACTGGAGCAGCATTTGTATAGAATCTGTGTGTATATAGAACACGATGCGTTTAAAACCTGCTCAGTGTAGTCTTCTGGATACTGCCTCCGCACCTCCGGCCCTGTTCAAAAACATATGTCGTGACATGACATACAGCCACCAGTAAAAAAGGATTTACATCTTAATTTGTTACCTCAACATCAATGTGAAATAAAATCATTAAGTGACTGACCAGAGCTTTGTGTGCCTGGATGGGAAACCTCCATGTAGACCTCGAACGTGGACTCTGGGCTCTCCCTGTAACACAAGAAAACAAAGTCTCCACTACACAGAACCTGAACTCAAACACTTCAACAATGTTACTCTGACTGTTTCACATTAAAGAGGCGGTAAACATGTTTTTATGAGCTGTAAACTAAATCATATGACTCCACTGCTGGGGCAAATACTGACACTGACAAGAAATTGATCAAAACTTTCATTTCATGGGTTGAAAATGGCTCATTGTCGTTGGTCATTTTAAAATCAGTCCTGAAAAGGCAGAGCTAATGTGACGTATATCACAACTGTGGTGCATGGCTCTATATCATGAAATTTATAATGGAAGAAAAAGAAGCTTATAACTAAATAACGTTAATATATTGATCAATCAATAATTAGTGACGATTTTCTTTTAAATAATTGGGGGGCATTTTATGCTGTATAATAAAATGTAAAATGTATAATATCTGCACTAAAGTGGGTGCTTTCAAACTCATTGTGAATGCGTAAAATCTAAATGGTACATGTGAATAGTGACAATAAAAGGCATTATATTTATTAATTTTTTTTGACCTACTTTAAAATGTAAATCTAGGGGCGGACGATATAGGTGGAAAATATATTGATATAAAATATATTGATATATTTCACATCAGTCGATAATGATGATTATTGACCATTTTTAATGATCTAATTTTAATAACAACCAGTTGTTAAACTTGATTTAGCATTTGTCTGCAAAACAAATGGCTGTTTATTTCAATGATTGATCCATTATCATGGGATGTATGAAGTCTATGAGTTAAGAAGAGAGCAACAATGGTTTGTCTTTTACATAATCCTTGAGTGAAACAATCTGTATTAAATCGAACTAATTTCTTATTGTATGAGTGATGTGGATATTGACGATATATATTTATATTGTTTTACATGGTTCATTCTGTAACTGTTTAGCTCTCGGGCCGTCTGAGTTTGATTTGGTTTAAAACAAAGTTTTATCGGCTGATGACTGCAGGAACAGAGGTGAGTGTGTGTGTGAGTGTGTGTGTGTGTGTGTGTGTGTGTGTGTGTGGTGTGTGTGTGTGTGGTGTGTGTGTGTGTGGTGTGTGTGGTCTGATGCGACTCCTGCCTCATGCATCCTCCCCCCGCCACCGCCCTCCCCCTCCTCAATGCCAATAAGAGTTTTTTTAGTAACTTACTGTTAACATACTCTTAACATACTGTTAAGTTCAGAACAGGCACTGCACTCATATTTTAAATCTTCCAGGGATTTGTAGGAGATGAGCCTGCCGCTGTCCTTTCAGCACCACAGATCTTAAGTTCTGCAGGACAAACATCACAACACTGACGTGGCCAGCCTTGTAATTCCAGTGTTTCTAGGTTCTCATATGAGACTCTGCTGCTTAGAGTAAAATGAAGTAAAATGTAAAATGAAGTGTGGGTTTTGCAACTGTCATTCAGACAAAACAAGACATGTGACATCATCCTCTCATCCTCCTCATCATCCTGGGTTTTCTCCACTTTTATTTATAACAAACGTTTCATCGTGAAAATAACTGGCAGACTCATCGATAATGACAATGATCATTAGTCACAGCCACAGTCTAATTGGCCCAGTTTCATAATCACTTAATTATTTAAGTCATTTTCCAAGCAGAAAAAACTAGAAACATTTTTCAAGCTTCTAAAATATTAATATTCACAGCTTACATGGTATTTTGGGTTTACAGCTGTTGTTTTATATAACACACTGATTTATAATGAAAATAAAATTAAATAAAAGAATGGCTGGTTGCAGCTCTATAAATTATCATATTGACTCAGTATTTAACCTGGTAAAACCCCAAATCCCTGATATGGCTCCATTAAGTTTTCACATGAGAAAACCTCAGCTACAACACTAAAAGTATTTTTATCTGTAGTAAAACACAATGTTACCGTTACAGCATCAATATATATCGTCAATATACAGTAAATAACGACTACTTTGATATTTAATTTAAATTTGACCTGTTTGTGCAATTATTTATTTGGGTCGTTTATAATCTCCTTTTTAAACATTTTATAGAATATATACGTTATGTTCTGTAATGATCCTCAGTGTGATTTATATGATTTTAGGGACAAATAATTGATCTTTTAACTCTTATCTTATTAATCAATAGATTTTGCATTGCAGATAATGTAGCTTATTTCAAGTTTTTCTTCCTGGTTTGGGTTAGTTTGGTATTGCTTTAAGTTTTAAGTAAAATATTTGTATCCGTAGTAAAACACAATATTATATCCATTTGTTGCAATCTTCTAGCTATATTTGCTCTGTGACAGCAACGTAAATTGATTCTGACTTCTGTAGTCACTTCACATGTAGATTTATTGGCACCAAAAATCGCACAAACAGTCCTAAATAACTGTGAATGAAGGTGGAAGACTTATGTTATTATAAATGTATTTGCTGATCAAATAAATATGTGGAGAATATATAAACTTTAATGTTTGGGGGTTGTTTATTAGCGTTCTGACTAATAAAGTTAAATCCACATGATGTCATCGCGCCTCACATCTCATATTAATCAAATATGGAATTATGCTCGCCACCAATAGAACATTAAAGGTTCCATTGTTAGTGTCATTTCTGCCACTGAGTGAATGATGAATGCGATGGTACAGATGTGGAAAAAACATTCATTCCTCAGAAATGCATCATAAAAAAACAACTGACTAAAGGTCTTTTTTATTTCCAGAGGAGTGTCATCAGGCTGCACCGGAAAGCGCACATTTGTCCAAATGTTCTGTTGCTTCAGTCCTGACCATCCGGTCTAAATGTTTACACTAGCTCTAACTGTGACACACAGAAGCCTGACCCTGTCTCGATGTCTGCCGCGTTTTATCGGCCGCTGAATGAATAGTGGACCTCATGAGACCCATTCGAACGCTTTGTTTGTTTTTTTCTGGGTCCGGCGGAGTGACGTGAACCAGTGTTTTTAGCCCGTGTCGCAACAAGTCAGGGCCTCGCACCGGACTGTCTCTTCTCCCAATGACTCACTTGGAACAAAGCTAACATAGTAGCAGCCTGCTAACTGCCGCGGTTCAAAAACGCAGAAACGTTCTTACTTGATTCGGGAACCCATCCTGACGCCTCCTCGGCCGCCGCCGCTCGCAGCAGATACAGTGCGCAGACGCGTCCGTCCGGAGGTGTTTTCTCGCTGCTAACCTGTCACACACACAGCGCTGTACAACGCCATGGTGCTCTGCGCTCTACACGTAGGTCTGCGTCGGTCACGCTGTGCGCCGCGCTGAACTCTGGGAGTCGTAGGCCCGACCGTGGAAGGCGGGAAGTGCGGGAAACGGAGACTTCTGGTGCTTGAAACTACAGCTTCCACAATACGTGTCGTATACTACGCATGGGTCGCGTGATAAGATATGATCGATATCCTAGATTTATGTAGTCGATATAGGAAGTGTGATTTATGTATTTAGTTAACTATTTAATTTATATGTACACTACCGTTCAAAAGTTTGGGGTCACTTAGAAATGTCCTTATTTTTAATAGAAAAGCACTGTTTTTTTCAATGAAGATAACTTTAAACTAATCAGAAATACACTCTTTTTTGTTTTTTTGGTGCAATATCTACATAGGTAAGGGCCTATTTCCAGTAACTATCTAATGGTACAATGTGTTTGCTCATTGCGTCAGAAGGATAATGGATGATTAGAAAACCTTTGTGCAATCATGTTAGCACAGATGAAAACAGTTGAGCTGGTTAGAGAAGCTAGAAAACTGAAAATAAAGTTTGAAGGAAAAATATTATTTAAAATACAAATCATTATTTCTAACCTTGTCAATGTATTGACTATAGTTTCTATTCATTTTACACGGTGGTAAATAAAAGTTGACTTTTCATGGAAAACACAAAATTGTCTGGGCGACCCCAAACTTTTGAACATATTATCTGCCGTAGTCAGTTATACTTATATACAATACTGACATTTAATGACCAAATAAAACATGTATTTAATTTTGGTCATTTTTGGTTGTTAAATGGGCCAGGTTAAAAACAACAACAACATAATACAATTTAACAACAGACAACAACAATAAACATAACATTATTTAGTATACTAAAAACGCATCAATCACAGATAATTACAACAATTAATTGTTGCTCAGAAGCCAATCTTACTTTCTCTTTAGTCATATGTCATCATCATCAGAGAGAGAGAGGTGTAGGAGCAGAGTCAGTGATTTATTTATTTATTTTAAGGGCCTGCAGGATTATGACATCGGCTTAATTCTAGATATTGTAATTGTGTTTATAATTGTTAAATATAACTGCTCTTAGGCTAAACACACATTTTGTGCAGGCCTATTCGCTGACTGGATGTGGACATTAGGCATTATAATATTTCTTATTTTTCAGAATATACTGTAGGTTTTAAGGGTATAAACTTTACCTCTAGCACTGGAATCAGTACAGGTTAATTCCCTCAGTCACAAGATCTGTTCCACTCCCAGGTTACACCAAATATCTGTAATAAAAACTATATCTGTAGTCATGTTTCCCCTTAAATATGTAATTACACAGGTGCATTGGTCTATGGGTGTATTTTCAGCAGCACAGACACTACTGAGTGATCATAGGAATATTATATGAAAATTATAAGAATATTACAAGCTGCAGTGTGTCTCTATGATCTGTTCACGCTTCTGTAAAAAGATGTTATTTGTCACTTATTATGAAGGTAAGACTATTCTATATAATATATAGGCTACAATATAGTATAGACTTGAGTATTTATAGTACACAGTTGATAGAATGTTATATCTTAGACCTAAGAGCAAACTGACAGAAGGACTGAGAGAAACAGGTACAAGTAAAAATTCAGCACCATGGACAGCACCATGGATTCATCAATACACAGCACAGTTCAGCTGCTGATATTTCAGACATAGTCAGTGACGTAGATTCTAACTGTCAGATAAAGAATCAATGACTCAGATGAGGGAGACATAAAGGATGAGTAATCATGGATTAATGATGAAGCAAGAAGGGACAACTTAGTAATTGATTGATTAATCAATCATGTATTATATTCTCTTAATTACTGTAATATTGTTTGAGCTGCTACACATTATTCTTATCTCAGTAAATTATGCATCATTCAGAAAACATTCTTTAAAATGATCTCTCATTCCAACTGTTATAAACCATCTTTATATCATCTTGTATATGAGTTATTACATTCTTTTTTTGTCTGCTTTTCCTTTTTTATTTTCCCATTTTTCCCCTTCATTAATATTATCTTATTCCTATTTTTCCACTCTTATATATGTCATATTCTCTTACTCCAGGTTTTCACCATTTTCTTTTCTTTACTAGTTTTCTATAATTCCTTGTTTATATACTGTATTTGGCTTGATGGGAGCAGATATTGTATAGGCCCTCCCTTCTCTCCCAGTTGTATTAACAGTATTATTTTTGTTTCTTTTATTTATCATAGTCCAAATAAATAAATACAAAAAAACAATATGTTGTATTACTGACTCAATGATATATAAGCAGCATTTAAACATGTAGCTAGTGACGGTGTTACTGTATACAGCAGTAGTTTAAATCATACATGAGATAAGATTATCCTGTTTGCATAGGTTTATAATTACTAATTTGTTTGATATGTAATAAAGTGAAGATACTGTCCTGTGGAATGTGGTGAAGTAGACGTACAAAGTAGCACAAAATGTGAGTACTCCATATATACTTAAACAATGTAATTATTCTCATTTATTATCAGGTGTTATGTAGTATTATAGTCTTATTTATTATCACGTGTTATATAGTATTATAGTCTCATTTATTACCAGGTGTTATGTAGTATTATAGTCTTATTTATTACCAGGTGTTGTATATTATTATAGTCTCATTTATTATCAGGTGTTATGTAGTATTATAATCTCATGTGTTATCAAGTGTTATGTGGTATTATAGTCTCATTTATTATCAGGTGTTATGTAGTATTATAATCTCATGTGTTATCAAGTGTTATGTAGTATTATAGTCTCATTTATTACCGGGTGTTGTATATTATTATAGTCTCATTTATTATCAGGTGTTATGTAGTATTATAATCTCATGTGTTATCAAGTGTTATGTAGTATTATAGTCTCATTTATTACCGGGTGTTGTATATTATTATAGTCTCATTTATTATCAGGTGTTATGTAGTATTATAATCTCATGTGTTATCAGGTGTTGTGTAGTATTATAATCTCATTTATTATCAGGTGTTATGTAGTATTATAATCTCATGTGTTATCAGGTGTTGTGTAGTATTATAATCTCATTTATTATCAGGTATTATGTAGTATTATAGTCTCCTTTATTATCAAGTGTTATGTAGTATTATAGTCTTTAGAAATATTATATTATCGTGTTCCCAGGTGTCAGGGAGTATTAACTATAGTATCATGCGTTTCCCTGTTTGTAAATATCAGTCATATGCATTTCCAAGTTTTGTGGAGTATAATAGTCTTATGTTTTTTTTTTCCTTCATTTGGAAATATTACAGCCCTACGCGTTTCCAGCATTCCAGGTGTCGAGGACTATTACAGTCTCATGTGTAGAAAGTAGTAGAAGCCTTTTGTGTCTCCAGAGGGTGCTGTGAGAAGTCTGATAAACCAGATTCCACTGTAATCTTTTTTTTTTCTCTCATTTGAACGCAATCAAACCAGCTGAATCTACGCTTTTCCCTATACATCGTGTCACGTGCGTATTCTCCCGGATCATATCCTCAAACATTGGCCGCATCCCAAACAGAGGGGCCGAGCTGTGACGTTTGACCTACTTTTTCGACACACACACACACACACACACACACACACACACACACACACACACACACTTGTCACACAGCCTCCGCACCGCTTCACCGCTGCAGAGGTTGTTGGAGTCTTTGAAGTCTGGCTGCTCTCGTCAGTAAACTGTAGAGCAGCCTGCGTGGCAGCGGCGGCAAAAACCGCAGAGACAAAGAGAAGAAGACTGAAGAAGACGGAGTTTTTGTTTTTAATTTAAGGGGGGGGGGGGTCCGTCTGTCCGTCAGAAAGAAAGAGAGAGGAAGACTCCGGTGGGGGGGGGGGGGACGGAGGGAGGGCAGAGGAGAGGGGGGCTCCGTCTGTTGATGTGAGGAGTTGCACAACACGGACTAAATGCAACTTGGAGAAAGTTGTTTCAAAGCTTCGCCGAGTAACCCGGGGACGCGCGACTTGACTTCAGGTAAGAAATGAAGCGCTCAACACAAACAGCCGCCTCCCGCCTCCTTTAAAAGTGCGTGTTAACGCACAGAAAACGTGGAGTTTTACGCCTTTAGTTGCGTTTGCATCACACTTGAACGCCTCACCGACCGGGCTGTATAACACACACGGGGAGGGGGGGGGGGGAGGACACTGTATATGCGTTAGCACATACCTTGTTAGCAACAGCGTTAGCCGTCTCCTCTTGAGCGACCATATGGAAATGCTATTTCCCCGCAGGACGGAAACGAGGCTGCGTTTATTCTGTCTATCTGCCTTTAACGTGTCGTTGAGCGCCGTTCTCCTGTTTTTTCAGAGAGCTGTAGCAGCTTTATTACAGTGTAGCTGCTTGTTAGGCCAGCACAGCCACCTACACCTACAACACATCTAAAAAAAACAAAGTATTAAGTTCACTTGGTTTTGCATTTGCAGTCTCTTTTTAATACATGAGGCGCTGCTGATGATCATTGAGATATTTGTTTCCTCTGTAACATAACAGGAAACCACTTGCAGCAAGATGCCTGTGCAAGTTCTGCTGAATTTAATATTCATAGAAGACTGAATGTGGCATTCGATTGTAGTGCAATTCTTCCCTGGTTAGTTGATGAGGTATTACTGGGTACAACATTGACAGGCCAGTGTACACAGACACGCCTCTAGCAAAGGAAAACATGTTTGCATGCAGCGTGAAAGCAGCAGAGTCATGTGTTTGTGTGAATAAATGAACATTACATGCATTACATTGAATAGGGTGTGGGCTGGGTGTGTTGAAGGGGTCCTTATGAGGATGCCTGGGCATCCAAGGTCAAATACTATGACTGGAAGCCAGTGTCCTGGGAAGGGATGTAAAGCTTACCGGTTTTTAAGGTTCATCACGGTAAAATTCCCAGACGGTCAGTAATACCGTTCAAATTTTAATTATCATGTTAGCCATGTGTGATTACCACACTTTAAAATCACGACATATACTGTGTGGCACCAACAAAAGTTAGCAGCAGCAGCAGTCTCGCACATATGCAGCCTACGGCATTGAAACTGCAGGTTCTGAAACCACAAGCATGGCGGAAGGCAGCAGTAGAGAGAGCAGTGACCACCACCAGCACCAGTGTAGGGAATGCAAGGTAAGTTATCATGAGAGTCAATATTATATCGTCATTTGAATTAAATCGCTGCTGCACAACATGGCGTGGAGTTTTATTCAGTTTTGAATAAAACCGAGTTGTCAGCCAACTGGGGTTAAACAATTCAATCGGCTTCAGTTCTCACTTGGTCAGTTCAGCACCATAGAAAGCAGCAGCTACACCTCAAATACAAATAGCTACGTTTACATCTAATGTGATTAGAGTGTAAAAGAAAAAGAAATGCCAGGTCATCCTCCTCCACTAAAAACAGCCATGGTGAATACACCCAAAATTTGCAGCAAGTATCATTAGGAAAACATTTTTGCTGATATTTTTCAACTGATTTCACCTTTTGCCGAGTTGCTGCTATATGCACGTATGTTTTACACCTTATTGCAAAAAACACTGAGTCACTCCTCTCGCTGGAATCTAATCGAAAATGTAAATTAGATAAATATCAACAATTAGCCCAGCATGCTGCATTTTCTGCATGCTCGTTGAACAGGTCTGTTTAAGTTTTAGCTTTTTACTCGCAGTGGATTCATGTACCAACATAAACAAAATGTAGTTTTCGTTAAACTCAAAAGTTATTGATACCACGGATCAATCACTGTCTCCACCGCATCTTCTCTGCTCTGTGTGTGTGTGATCTGACACAAAAATCAGATAAACTGTTGCAAATGCTTTGCTGTCTGCTTCAGACACACACACGAACAAAACTCAACACACACACTGCAGAAATACTTGTTGCAGCTCCTTTCACAAGCTGTTTATATCAAGGTAGTTAAAGTTACATTGATAACCTTATGGATAAGTTTTAGTCTCAATGGTCGTGATATTATACTTTCACTGGTCTAGTCCTGTGTGACTGGGAGGAAGCCAGGCCTTCCCACGTCCTCACTGGGTATCCGACCTCACTGCACTGTTATTCTCCGCTGTTTTGACCTTTTTGAGATTTAGTAGACGTTGAGAAAAAAGAAAACACAATGTATTCGCCGGAACTGCTACAAACCGTAGATTTTCGCCGTGGGCCTAAACACCTCCGATCTCCAGAATGTTGGCGACGTTTAAGCCTGTAGTCGAGCAGTGACTAAACTGGGACGCATAACCTCAGGCAAGAGGCAAACCAGAACAACAAGAATGCAAGAATAAAGGTAACACATCCGTGATGGTTAGAGCTGAAATGATTTCTCAAGAATCACAGATTACTTGATTACTCAGAATTGACTAAACTGACTGACTGATGACAAAGAATACAGCTGCTGCTACTTCAGTTTTGAGCTCCTAGTTTGAATCCTAGTTGTCTCTCTTGTTTCTGTTTGTGAAACAAACCATCTGGATTGAACTCAGACTGTGAGATCAATAAATGGTGAAGGGCAAAGAGACAGGCCATAGAAAAATGTCCAAAATGTCTTGAATATTATTATCACTGTATTATTATCTGTAACACTGGGGCATCTGCGGCTGCATGTTGAAACATCCTGATGACACATGCATGTTGGCACCTTGTGCAGCAGCATTGCCAGCAGTGTTTGAATCTGTGTGAATCAGTGAAAGTGGAGACTAGGAAGGAGCTATACAAAGGCGTTAACCGTCATGTTATGCTGTTGGTATTATGTGTACGGTTACACGCGGCCGCTGTAGGAAACCACACAGCTTGTGTGACGTGTGACTTCGAAGAAAACTCCACTAATTTCTGTTGGAGAGTTGCATCAAAATATGAAATAAAAAATATATTACAAGCTACAACACAAGTTAAGAACAGTTATAAAATACAGGTTAAAAGAAATGACCCATCACTAAAGTATGTATAACATCTCGGTGCTAACAGAGTTGTAGGTCTGTCCATCTTTGTGCGGATTAAAGCTTTTATTGAACTTGACTGCTGGAGCCTCATCTAAGCTTCACATCTACTTTTAAGGATCTTTTAATGCCGGTCTGAACAGGAGGAATGACTAGACCCAGGAAAACCTCTTTCACTGTTTATATGGACACCAGACTGTCGTTTTAACACACACTTCTCATTTATCAGTTAATTATATACTTTTTTTTTAATTTATGGATGAATGTATTCACTTGTAAAAGTATTTATTTATTCATTCGTTATCCAGTTGGCCATTTATGCAACAAATGAATAATGTCTATTTTCATAAATCTTCTGTCCCTCCACAGTCGTTCCAACTGATCTGAAAGGAAGTTAGCGGAGACCAGGAGATGACTAACAGAAAAGATATTTCGGTGCAGAGAACAAGGAACTTAGTTGTGGTTGAATATAGTTTTCAAATTCAAAAGGATTGGGTAACTTGGAGCTTGGTCTCGTTTTCTTAAGCAGAAGGGGATTTCTTTTAATAGTCGACTAGTTTCCACACGTTTATGACAACATTTAATGATTTGAACATAAATATCTCACTCAGTGGCCATACTGAGTGTTTTAGATAAGTTTTCTTTGTACGTGGGACAGAGGTGGGACAGGTTAGCTTGACCATGGGGTTTAATATGTTTGAATCAAACAAGTTTTTACACTATTTTGTCCAACCACACATATGTTTACTAATAGTAACTAAGCATTTAAACTCCATGCTCACATTCACTCTTGATAACATGTTTTGGATTTTTTGGGGGCGTCTAGAAAGATGTGAGAAGACTGAGTGTGCAGAGAAAGAGTTTCAGCAGGAGCATGAGAGTCCACACATTTTCAGTGTTGATACAGAAGCAGCTGGCACCGTGAGATGCACCTAAGTAATGTCAAGTATTCAATGAATGAAACGGGAAACAAAGGGACCATCAAGCTGTTGAAATAGCTTGTTGAGAGTGGAAATTAGAAGGTGAGATGTGAGGGTACGTTTATAATGGCCAAATCTTCTGCCTTTTTTTAAAAAAACTGACCAACAAACCCACACACACACACACACAAGAAATCTACTGTTTATAATGGATATATTCAAGTAGTCGTGATACAGAACTGTTTGCATTTTATGGTGACTTTTAATCTTGCATCAAATATAGAACTGGATACTGTATGCAGACTTGCATGTACAAATCATCAGTAGTAAATCTTGCTTGTACTAGTGTTGAACTACAAGAAGCAAGACAGTTGTAGTTGTTAGAATTTTGTAAAATGGGACATTTGGGGCCTAGAGATGTGGGACAGCAGCTGGGCAGAGGGGGGCAAATTTGATTTTTTTGTCATGGCGCCCAAAATTCCTGGCAGCGCCCCTGCACACACACGCTGCCTCTTATTTTCTAATCTAAAAGAAAATGCTTCGTACATGTAACAGCCATCAATACTAATGGCTCATGGATGAATTTAACATCAGCTCGGATCTTCTCTGTGGAGTTTTGACTAATAGAGCAGTGTAAACTCCACCTCCCAAACCAGAAAAGGCTAACATGACCGACCTTTTATCAAGGAGATAGACAACCAGGAAAGAAAAGAAAACACATTTAATGCTATGGAGGTATCAGGGGGTAACTCATGAAACAATACTTATGATTGTCATGATCCTTGACCCACAGTGAGGGTATTATCACAATATTGCCACTAAGCAATAATCAATATATTGCAAGACAATTCATCTAAAACACACCACAATATCTGTGACTAAAGAATCTTTTGGCTTGTTGTTTCTAACTTGCTTTCACACCAACAGCTGTTGGTGATCACTAAATGGTCCATTCAAACCAAATAGTTTGGTTTAGGTTTGTTGATTTTCATTAGTGGGAAATCATCAATCACATTCAGGTGCATTCAATCAAGCAGAACGAGACCTCCTATAAGAGTTGTTCTCGGTTCAGTTGACTGCACCAAATGACAAACTTTGATCACATGAGAACCAGAGGACACGAATTATTTCATAGCCTACCTTTTGGGTCTTTGGAGCAGTGTCCCATACGGCCACATTTATGAAAACAGCGTGACTTTGGCGACTCATTGGCCAAAAATGCCCACTACAGAGGATGTACTACACAAAGATAAGAGCAAGTATCAACGTGCGAATGTGTCGCTCCATGAGACAGAATTGCTGCTTATTTCTACCAGAAGATAAGCATCAATGAAGCGTCAGTCGTAACAGGTTTGGTTTGTTTGCAAGTGGACCACGCTGGAGTCTATATGCATACTAACCTGCTAACAATTTTATTGCCTGGCACGGACCAAATAAACAAACTTGTGGTGTGAATGCACCCAAAGCTACTTCCTGTTCTGCCAGCAGAGGATGAAATGTAGTGACGTATGGCTACACACCTTTCGAAATGAAACCGATCACCAAGATATTCTCTTGACTCGAATACAGTTAGATGGAAGAGGTAAGTGCTGCGGCTTCTAGTCCAGTGTACAATTGCTCTGGATTTGCATGGCAAAGATCACTAAGTTTAGTTTAAAGCAACAATTTGGTCTAGTATGGATAATGTATTCATCAGAAGAGGTTATATGGTTGACGATATCTCTAGTGTTTCATTTCTGAAGTAAATGATCGTTTGTGGAGCTGGCTGCCAGTCCTCTTTGTGATTCCTGTGATTTAGCTGGGAAGTCTTTGCGGCGCAGCGTCTATTTGAAGTTACTTTAATGGAAAGTTGTCTGACCCTTTGTAATGTTAAGAATCTCCCTCATCCCAATTGGTTGGAAATGTTTCTCGCATTCTTCAGATGCTCGGGGCTGTTTTTCATAGTGACAGAGGAAGAGGAAACAGCTGTGTGGGTTCAAGTTGACATTATGTCTCAAATTAGGGTCAATAGCACGGAGTCAGAAGAAAAGAAAAGAAGCGAGCAGCATCTCTGGAAAGCACCTCTCAGGTTCTGTCTCTAGTCAATTTAGTTTCCTGCTATTATTCTGAATTCGGAAAGAGAGATGGTGTTCGTAGGGAACCAGGAAAAACGCCTTGGCCACTCCTTGATGCCAAGATAAGCGTGGGGGATTTTTTTTTTACATGTGAAACATGAAAAGTTAAAAGCCATCAAACAATGAAATAAAGGTAGGTGCAATACACTGTCCTAGATTGGTTTCCATTTATCTGCACAGGCAGTAACACACCTTATAAAGATGGGTAGGAAAGGGTACACACAAATATAAATGATGCACACTTCAAATTTAAAAAAGAAAGAATTCAGCAAATTGTTTCTAAGAAAGGAAATACATATACGCCTCTGCAGATCTCATTTTTTCCATTTCAAACATGTTTTTTTTTTACTTTGTAGCAATCTAATTGGTCGGAGTTCGGGTGAAGTGAAAGCACAATGTGACTTTCAGTTTCTCTCTTTCCTGGAAGCTTTTAGTCAGAGGTAACGACCATATGTCAGGCCGGAGGTTGAGGAATTATTCATATATTAACAATGTAGAGTGAGGAGTTAGGTTGGTTTTTGGTCGTTCAAAAGTCAGGACTCCATGATAACGCTAGTAGTAGTAATAGTGTATAACAGACTTCCAGGAGTCACAAAATGCAGTTTCTAAAATGAAAAAAAAAAACTAAATACTCTGAATCTAGTCACTAATCCATTTTTATCCTTTAAATGCTGCTTACACAGTGCAAGAACAGGGAAGCTCATGGAGCAGACATCCTTAATCTCACGTCTTTACAGTAGAGTTGCTTCTTTCAGTTGTTTTCTCAGCAGGGCGTCTGTGTTTCATACAACAACCCACTGTAGACCTGCTGTAAAGTCAAGGCAGGTCTATCACGAGTGCCAGCAACAGTACAGTCTCCATTAGCACATCTTAACATCCATCCCGATAACGTGTGTGGAGCACAGATGTGTTCCTGCGGCGTAACCTCAGTCGTGGCATGAGGCCCGGCTGGCATTTCTAAGATTTTAATGGTTAGCGGAGCTAAGGTGAGTGCAAGTCGGCGCATGTGCGCTCAGCTAAATACTTAAAGCTGATTCATCAGAGATGGGCGGTTGAGGAATAAATCTTGTAATGTTTTAAGTCTGAGAGCGAGTTCCAACATGAGCCGGCTGAGACGCTTTAGCAGATATTTGTGGTCAGAACAAGTAATTAATAGCTCAGTACTTGGCAGCGGTGACTGCAGGGAGTCCACGGTCGTTAATGAAGTTGTTTTACTCAGTAAAAACCCCTTACTTTGTGTTTATTTGAAAAAAAAAGTCAAATAGTGAGTTACAAGAAAGCAGCAAGTTTCAACTTCACCTTCAGTACTGGTGTGAGCAGCAGTTTATGTTGTTGTTGAGCATTAAGTCTGTCCTGGAAAAGGGATTCCTCCTCAGTTGCTCTTCTTGATGTTCTTCCATTTTCTGTTTGTACCGGTTAGTTTTTAGGCAGTTTTTTCTTATCCAATTAAAATGGACTTGACTTGATTGTCTTTACTGTAACTTGACATCACGACTTGCAGACTTTGTCGAACACTATAGCTCTCCACATCCGGGAAGCCAATTCGCTAGATATTTTTTTAAAAAGCTTAAAACATACATTTAACTACCTTGTACTAACTCTCTGCTACACTTTAAAAATGATTTTACTGATTTGATGTCCTATCCCATTCTTTTTAGCCATATTTTTGGTTTAACATTGTTATTATTTTATATGATTTGAATTGTAGCCACATGGCTCAATAACTTGTTTTAATGTAAAGCTTCTCATCACCATGCAGGTGTTTGTGCCAGACGTGTCAACAGGGCAGGTTTCAGGTAAGGAATTGGTCTTTTTTGTTAAAGTTTTCTTTAACTTGTTTTGAGCTGCCTTTCTGTATAAAATGCTCTATAGAAATAAAGTATATTATTATTATTAAATATATCTTGTTAGGGATAAAACTTAAAATTAAACCCAGGAATATAATAGAATATGGGACTTTTAAATTAGAGTCTGCTGTTTTTAAAGCACCTGGGTTTCATGCTTTACTCCAGCTGCATATTGTTTTGTATGCTTTGCAAAGTCAAATGTTGTGTAACTGTAAGCGGTAACTTATATGCAAAATAAATGCATACCTAAACTGTTATCTTCTGTGTTACAGTTGTGCATGGGTGTGATGCCACCATGGAGGCACAGAACAACAACTCAACAACTTTAGACAACCACAACAATATCTACAAGATACCTGGTCAGGAGGATCAGGTACGATCGTCAACTATCATTTATCTCTTTTTGTAATTTATACACGTTTCCCCAGAACATCTGGTAGTGTCACTGAGAGCATAACCTGAGCCAGAGCCTTCCAGATGCCCAACCTACCTAATAACTCCTAACCCAGGAGGATCATGTAGGATCCCTAACCCCCAGTCCTCACCCTCTGATCCAGAACATTATCAGATCAGTTAAAAATAGCTACAGTAGAGGAAAAGGACAAAATACAACACAAATACTCCCTTGTAAACAAACTTAATTATCATATAGTTTTCATATGCTGGGATCAGGACTCCCATTTTGCAAGCTTGTACTGGGGAAGGATTCATCAAACTAGAGTGATGTCCAGTGTTTTCACGCAGATTTCTTTATGTGCAAATTGAAAATACAAATAAAAACAGGAAATGAACCTAATAAACGGTGTCCCGATTATTAAAAAAAAAACCACACAATTAATCCAAAAGTAATTTTTCCGAATAGCATGTGGTCTCTATAATGTTCTACGGTTCTAAAGGTTAATACGGTGTTTTCTTGTACAGAAAAACATGCCAAGCTGTAAGTACTGCTGCACTCTGTCAAACTTCCGGATCGAAAAGAAGATCGGCCGGGGCCAGTTCAGCGAGGTTTACAAAGCCACGTACCTGCTGGAGGGACAACTAGTCGCACTTAAGAAAGTGCAGGTATTCTATACTTCAAGTCTATACAGTTCAAGTAGCAACACCACATACTGTATATATTAAGTACATTTGATCACCTGTGGCAAACTGACCAATATATCTGCATCCTATTGACTAATTTAAGCTCATTACAGACATTAAACCACAAAAATATAACTGTATATATATAGAATCATAGATATATAGAGTCATGAGTGACACATTTTACAGTTAGTAGTCAAATTGTCAGTGTTATCTGGTGTAGCGGAAACTATGTATGGAAACCTCAAACACATTGATATTTTTGTACTGACACTTTTTGTAGTGGCTTAATTTCTTTCTTCTTTTTTTTTGAAGCCAGACACTTCTATCAGTCTGTGGGCAGCAAAAAGGTTCTGACTCATATCCAAACACACCAACGGAATGTCGCTGAATGTCAGACAGTACAAGTTCTTTTATTCAGATGCTGATTCAAAAGCTGTGCTTTCACAACCGATCACACATTACATTTCATTGTCTGATCACTGGCACAGCTATGTAATCACCACTCAGAGTCATTTACAGACATCTACACATGCATAGTGGAATCTATATTAACCAAAAAATCACCTTAATTATCACAGTACAAAAATACTAAATAAGAGCGTTAAAAATAATCAAAACTTGTTTTGGATCAAACTTTTACCGATCAGCTGACATATACCAATAAATAGTGTTGAACAAGCACCTTTGGGTCCCTGTTTACCTTCCTAAAGCTCGTAAAATAAACATATTTTAAGATAAGAGTGTTCACGTTTTCTTACGGTTTTCGCTGCAGATCTTTGAGATGATGGATGCAAAAGCGCGCCAGGACTGCATCAAAGAGATCGACCTGCTGAAGGTAAAGTTGATCAACCACAGACACCGTTTTCAGTTTCTCAGCGGCATTATTTTAGAGACATGTTAAAATATCGGGGCTGCGTTTAATTAGCTAGTACTAATGGTTCTATGAACTTTATCGTATTATTGAGCTGTTGTTTACTGTGTTACTAAACACGTTGCTCCATTTTGTCCACTGCAGCAGCTGAATCACCCTAATGTCATCAAATACTTAGACTCCTTTATTGAAGACAATGAGCTCAACATTGTTCTGGAGCTGGCAGACGCTGGAGATCTGTCCCAGATGATAAAGGTAAGTTCTCTCGGACAGGGCACAGATACTGTCACAGACATTACATCCAGAGCGAAGGATAAGTCGATTATCAGTGCGTAAGCATGTCGTTGTTCTGCTCAGTACTTCAAGAAGAAGAGGCGGCTCATCCCGGAAAGGACGATATGGAAATATTTTGTGCAGCTCTGCAGCGCTCTGGAGCACATGCATTCACGCAGAGTCATGCACCGCGGTAAACGACTCCTCACTCACACACTCATCACCGCACCGAAACAGCGAATCCTGTCATTCGTCGCCCTGCTCTGCCGAAACCATCCTCTCCCCTTATTTGTTTAACATCACAGGTTGTTTTTTTTCCACGATTGGTCATCTGCACGGTTCAATAACTCAGTCCTTATTTTCAAAACTCACTGAACACAATTAATTTTGCACAGTGGCTCATTTTACACATTAAAGCCACGCGCGTCAATCTGACAATCAGACAAAACAATACCAACAGGCAGCACATGATGAAAAGAATCACAGTTTTACTGTAGTTTTTTAATGGTTGATAGCATCAAATGTGTGTATTATGTAAATATATAAATATTAAAGTATGGTTATGATTTGACAGATTGCTGTCCATATGAGTACATGCTAGTGTTTTAACATGAACTTGTTATGAACATGGTGCAGATATACAGGTATACAGTAGATGCATGATTGTAGAGTACATATACAGAAGTGGACATGCTGTGGCCAGATTGTACATTATTTCTCTGGTGCCTCAAAAGTTCTGTGTGTGTGTGTGTGTGTGTGTGTGTGTGTGTGTGTGTGTGTGTGTGTGTGTGTGTGTGTGTGTTACCAGACATCAAGCCAGCCAATGTGTTCATAACGGCCACAGGGGAAGTAAAGCTTGGTGATCTGGGATTAGGCCGCTTCTTCAGCTCTAAAACCACTGCAGCTCACTCATTAGGTAAAGCACAACATTTATTGTACTGTATAATAATTGTAATTATAGATAAAACTGAATGAAGGTCAATAAGAACCACACACATTTTACACACATATTTTGTGTGTAAATTCTAATTCTCAGAAAAGGGTCATTTTCAGATTCAGTGTGGAATCATGTGTATTCATTTACTGCACTGAGTTAAAAACTGATCACTGGATTGCTCAAGTAGTTACATTTGCATTTTGAAGTATTGCATTTGATGGAAACAGCTTTTCGCACTCATTTAATGTGTTTTTTGGAAGAAATCGAATGTGCAGATGAAACTTTTGGCGATTAAGTCCTTCGGTCAAGGCGATTACACAATCAGCTGTTTCCTCTGTTGATGTTTTCCCATAATGTGACTCTCTGGAAAAAAAAAATGTCTCTCTCCCAGTGGGAACACCGTACTACATGTCACCAGAGAGGATTCATGAGAACGGGTACAACTTTAAGTCCGATATCTGGTCCCTGGGATGTCTTCTGTATGAGGTAAGCTTTAATAGACTGATATCGAACTCGTACAGTATATGCTTGGTAAATTGTAAGAGTCAGGTTTTTAAAAAGAAAGAACAACATCAAACAGCAGAGTCTCAGATATTGTGCTTACTTTTAAGTGCTTAATGTCTTTCTGAGCATGACATGAGGAAGGACGTCAAGCTTTCAAGATTTCCAGAAAGCAGCAGGACCAGATGGTATTAGTGGGCGTATGCTGATGAACTAGAGCCAGTGTTCGATCATATTCAACCTGTCCCTACAGGTTGAACGGCAGACATAAAGATGTGATGATTAAATGAGAGGATCACATGAAAATCGTCGGTTCAACAATGCGAAATACATATCCTCACAGGTCTGTGTGTGTTAGGTGTGTCAGGACACAAGCACAACAACAACAGCACATTAGTTAACAGCGATGCAGAAAAGTAAAAACACAACTCTGTGTGTCCAGCTTCTAAATTTAACCCGTTTTACTGTAACAGCTCATTTGAATAAGTTCTCTTAACTTCTGGCTTGAAACTTTCAAATAGTGAAGTCTTCACAGAAGCTGAAGCAGACTTTACCCAGCAAAAAAAAAGTGTTCTTTTTACACGTTGAAGTAAATTGTGACCACCAGCACCTCCTCGCTCGAACTTGACGTCCTCCGCCATCTTGAGGACCATCCTATGTCTCCTATTTGTGCAGCACGGAGAAATCCCGGTGGATCTATGATCCAAGTATCATGAGAGCAGGCTTCCTGGAAGAATTTTACCAACCAACACACCCCCTTTATTGGAAACAAGTCATATTATTGGTTGATCTGATACACGATGACATCACTGTAGTTTTATGCAGGAATGAAGACAGATTATTGTATCACTCCCAAGCTTCATGTTTTATTTGATTTCTGATCCAATTAACTGTGTTCATTTAGCCCCACCCCCTAATTAATTATAATCATGCGTCAAATTGAATGAGGTTGAAAATTCCATAGCATCATTTTTATATGAATCATTTACATTTACCTAAGCATTAGGAAATGTTTTCAAAGTTATTGAAAAATATATAATAAATTCACAACAAAAACATCTATAAATGCAGTATTAAGATGGTTGCTGTGCGTCTGGGCAGGACACATAAACAGTATAAACACAGAATGGAGATTTGTATTCATTTGTAGGTGTTTGCTAAACAGATGAGAAGTGAGATCTGTGCAGCTTATTAGCAGCAGCGCATTGCAGATACAAATCCATCCAACATTGCTACAGCAAATCTGACTGAGCTTCCGCCACAGTCATCAGTAGTCTCTCCTTGGTGGGAAGGAAGAAGATGTAAGGAAGGGAAAGGATGCAATTTTAGAGGCGTGAGATGCCGCAGAAACAGCATACCCCAAAAACTTCCCCAAAAACTTCTGCCACACCGCTATTAAGATGTCGACACACTCGATGACGGCGTGGGACGCCAGCTGCGATCAGGCCGACCAGAAAGCTCCCCAGAGGATAGTAAACACAGCGAAGGACATCACCGGGACCCGCTTTCCAAGTCCGGGACTCAATCTACACCTCATGTTGTCTGCAGCGGGCTCATAACATCATCAAAGATCCGGCCCACCCCAGTGACAACTTGTTCAACGTCCGGAATGAGAAGCAGGAACGTTGGAGCCGAGTCCAGGAAGAAGAAGAGCCTCTTCCCCAGGGCTGTAGAAGCAATAAACAACGCTGCTCTTCCCCTAGACACCCCCCCCCACACACACACACACACACACACACACACACACCCCTCTCCCCAGTGTGAAATAACTGGAGCATGAGACTGGTATTTTTATATTTTTTTGAATGCATTACATGCACTTTACTGCTGGTGGACAAGTACTGTGCCTTTATGTACTTGTATAAACATTTGAATGCATCACATGCACTTTAAACCAGGAACTCGTACAATAAATGCAACAGTAGACTGACTGAATATGGAATAATTATGCAAATATTTTAAGTGTATTTCTTTACATAAAAAGGAGGGGATACATTTGTAAGCGTTGTTTTGGTATACATCGTTTTTATGCCCACTTCAACGTTGAGATTGAATTGCGCTGTGGCCTAAAAGATGAATTGATTTTGACTCCTCTGACCTAGAAACTCAATCTCAAAATACCATTGGGAGGTATAATGTGCAAAAAAAGATATAATATAATGAGATATAATGTACAAAAAAAAATCCTTCAAATCATGTCAAATGGGTATCAGACAAATGGAACTAGAAAACACGTCTTATATGAGGGTAAAATTATAGACCAGACAAATTTGTGCAACAAACACTGCCTCATATACCTACATCGCGCTAACGCCCTGCTCTACAGTCACATGCCACCCCAGTACAACCACTCCACTGCACCAGCTTTTATGGGTTTTATTTGCTCAGTAATGTTCCTGCTATTATAAGTGAAACGCTCAGGATACGCACCGGCCGTTATCAGCCGTTATCAGCCGTTATCAGCAGGTCTGTTTCTTGTTTTCGGTTTTTAAAACTAATAGAAAAGGGAAACGGGAACAAGAGAAACGACATCCTCCGTGCCAGGAAGTGGTAGGCTTTCAATGCAAGAAATATTTTCTACAAAACACAAGCCCAGTATCTTTGCCTAAAGCTCCACACCGTCAGCCTCGCGCTGTGCCGCGTTTTGCCTCTTTCCCAGCATCCCGCTGCCGTGAACATAATAACCCCCATTCTTCCCTCCTGCTTCACTGGCCCAGCCATTGTGGAGGTTCTTCTCCAGACACAACGGTTTCACAGTCCTCTGCGTATGGGAGGTTCGAACAGGCCAGCGGAGACTCAATGAGCAGCATTATGTGTCAGTCTCACTGATTCTCTGCCACATGAGATACCAGACACTCTTCATACCTTCCTCTCTTCTTTCCTGTCATCTGTTTTCTCTCAACATACTTTCCTTTCACTATTGGCTCTTTTTTTTTTTTTCGCTTTTGGTGAAACACTTTCTCTGGCTCGCTCGTCCCTGCACAGCTTCATTTGACGGCGTTGGAGTGACTTTGTACCGCGCGTGCGGTCAGTATTAAGTTATATATAGGACTTTTTTGATATTTTGAGTCGGAAAATCACAGGTGTTACTAATAACATCACCGAGGCTCTGATGTTCTATTCGAGTGCCGCTGTAATGCCGGACAGTGAGCCAGCATAAACAATACCAGGGCTCTGACACTTCAGTCTTCAATCATGTAGTTACACCTGTGCTTTTCCCTGCTGTGACACGTCAACCCAAATAGACGAGGACCCTCTGGGGAGCGTTTAAGGATACGCGCGTCTTAAAACAACATTCAGGTGTCCGTGTGATCAGTTTCCCTCGGCGTAACCGTTGCTGCTCACGCTGGACATTAAAAGATCCCTCAAGTGTGTTTTCGGTGTAAGTCATGGAGAATGAAATCCACACGGCCATTTAAAAGGAGATTTGGAGCCGGAGCGCGGCTTCGGCAGTGTGAGTTATTATACGAAGCTGACAGATTTACAGTCTTTTTAGTATCGAATTCCTTCTTTGTTTTCCTCGGACAGTTCCCCGTCGAGCTGCGGTGGGAGTATCGCAATAAAAAGAGGGACCTTGGCACGAAAAACACCGCGAGGTATCCACTTAATGGGACTGGTTCAGACGCTGAAGCCTTCAGACAAACTTTTAAAATATATTTTTGTACAGAAGTATGACTGTGATGTGCCCCCCCCCCCCATCACTTACATTCTAAGAGCATTATAAAGTATCTTCTAATGACAGTATTGACATTTGGGCTCCGGCCTGTTGTGACTTTTCACTTCAGGAGGTGTTGGTTGCTCAGTATTAGACATGTGATATCTCCATTTAACTGCGGAGGGATTAGCATTGGTTCCATCTTTACTTGTTGAACAGCAGCCAATGATTCGTCCACATATTTTATTCTAGTTTCATTTCATTTCTTGTTTCCATTCCAGCTAAACAAGTACACGAAACGGGTCGACGCGATTTGTTCGTTTCATTTATTTCCACAATATAAATCGTCGTTTTGTGAGTCCTGCTGGTCTGGCCCATATCCAGGCTACTGACTAGCGACTGCTAAACCTGAACAGAGTCAAAGTGCTGGAGAATATTATTATTATGTTATATTTTAAGCTATGGCTGTGTCTTACAGAAGATAATTATAACCTACGTTGGGGATATTATCCTACGACAATGAGGCTGTGATCATCCCAGCTGCTTCCCCCGCCTCTACGATAAAGGTTCAGGGTCATCTCTGTGAATGTCTGCAGCAAATCCACTGCCAGTCTGGTCAGCAGGTGTCATACAAAGTGCACTTTTCTTCATTCCTCCAGGTTATTTTGGCACTGGGTGAAAGGTAGTCCCTGTGTTAATTGAGTTTAATACAGGGCCTGAATGTTTTTTTCTGTTTTCTGCGTTCACGTTCCGCACCAACAGCGTTACATGTCAGATTGTGTCTGTTCCTCCCAGATGGCGGCGCTGCAGAGTCCGTTCTACGGCGACAAGATGAACCTCCTCTCCCTCTGCCAGAAGATAGAGCAGTGCGATTACCCTCCCCTCCCACCTGACCATCACTCCGAAAAGGTAGACGGGCAAACTGGTGGATATCTGACATGTTTATAGTCTTTTTAGCATCAAATTCCCTCTTTGTGTTTCCTTGGTCAACGTTGACTTTGGCACTAAAAGCTGTATCGAAACATATTTACTAGATTTGATGAGGACTGTGGTTTTTTATCCCTTTGGTAAAAATAAATAAATAGACCCAGATGGCAGATGCCCCCCTCCTCCTCCACACACACATCGACACACACATACATGATCCGTCTCTGTGCTGTACTGAGGTCGGAATCCTGACTGGAAGGGTTTAAAACGGTTTAGTCCCAAGAAATAGTTTTGTTTTCCTTCAAAACGTTCACATAAAAACGTGCGACTTGATATATTCTTTAGTGTCTAAATTGTTGGTTTGTAGAAATCGCTTGATAAATGCAGTTTTGGGGCTTGTGGGAACATCATCTGAGCCAAGTGATGTGTTTATGATGTGTAAAAAAAAAATCTGAGACCAGGCATTTAGAAAGAAAAAAGCCTGTTGGCTGAATATCAGGAGGAGGAGGATTTCAGATGTTATGTAATATCCTCCAGGTTTTCTGTAGTTAGTTGGATCAAATTGATTTGAATTGATTTTAAGTGTGATAACATATATCTCTGTATTTATAGGCACTGACTTCTTGTCTAATATTCAAAATTTTGCCTGTGAAAAAGAAGTAAATTGACCGAAGTCTGTGCGTCTACTCACACAGGAGGGTTGTTATTATTATTATGAATTATTATAGTTGTTGGTGATGACGTTACGGAAAAAGAACAGCTTTGCATTTCTTTATTGAAGATTCTCATTGTGAGCTCTGTCTTTATTAGCAACGATTAATCGATTAGTTGCCAGTTATTACATTAAAGGTAGAAGGATCTTGGAAAAACGGTTTGAGAATGCAGCATTTAAAAAGAAAAAATTCAAAAGTTTTCAGACTTCAGACAAATCACCACCCAATAATATTCAACCTGACAATTACAATGATTGGCTGGAGTTTATTCAGTCCTGTCCATCCCACAGCTTCCTGCTTTTTTCTGTATGTGGAGCATTTAATTAATTGGTTGCAGTCTTAGTGTGTTTTTAAGCAATATGATAAAAAACCATAATCCACCCCATCTTTAATAGTTTCTTTAATCTTCTATAATAGTAAACTGATGATTTTTGGGTTGTGGACTGTTAGTCTGGGGATAAAAAAAATACATTTTAAGTTGTATCTTCAGCTTCAGGAAACAGTGATTGACATTTAATCGATTAATCATTTCAATAATCAATAGATTAAAACTATAAAACTTGCATCCTTAGTTTTTTTTTTATAGATGTCACTGTAGACAATAAGAAGAACACAGAATAAAACCCGTGTCTTTTCACAGCTGCGGGACCTCGTCAGTATGTGCATCAACCCCGTCCCAGACCAGCGGCCAGACATCGTGTTTGTGCTGCAGATCTCCAAACAGATGCACATGTGGACTTCCAGCAGCTGAGCTGCAGCTCCTCCCGTCTCCGTCCGAGGACCTTAAACCACTCGACGTGAGCTCCGGCTGCCGTCATCTCGTCGGGAGGAAACCATGGAAACACTTGCACAAGCGGGACTGCGATGTTCAGACACCCCAACACCCGCTTTTCTCCTCTCACGGAGAGACGCGAAGAGGTGCATTAGTGGTGTGGCGCTCGTGGGAAGTGGAGTTTCATTAAAGCACTCGTGTTCATATGAGAGGTGACTGCATTTATTGAGACAGAGACTCGCGTCTCGTCACGACGACATCATAGGTCGCATTCCAAGTTCAGACCCTGTGTGTCAGGTAAAGTGTGCGCAGTAGAGAATTTGTATTATCTATCATAGTAATCCTATTATACCTTTTCATTTATAATGGCAATTTAATTACACATTTAAGGGGTCTAAAAGAACAAATACTAATACTTATTAGTGATAACCGAGTCGTGTTTCTCTGAGAATTATTTCTGAAAGAATTTTTGCTTTAAATGTCATCTTCACTCTTAGGGTAGAAGAAGACGGGTGGTGTTTTTAGACCTGTTATCTCACATAATCACTTCTTCACAGGTCATATGTAGGTTTTTAAGGCCTGTTTTGCGCCAAATTAATGGATTCTATGACTAAATAATCTGGATTCAAGGTCCGTGAACTAGCTTTGCCAGAGATTCCAGCACATACGCCTTTATCGGAAAACGTTTCAGTTGTCAAATACACATTTAACAAGCTCTGTAAAAAGCCAAACTACCACCAATTTCCACAGTCAACAATACTTTGATGGGTTTTTTTCAGCTTTTAAAACTACAAACAAAACAGTGACTGGTTTTATAAAAAGTTTGGTCTCCACCACCTCCCAAGAAAAATACCTGTCTACTAAATTCTCCACTATGTTCAGTTGCTAACTTTAGGTCTGTTAAGTGTCTATTTGTGTGACATGTAGCCGGTAACAAGCAAAATACTTCAGCTGGTTAGCAAGATACAAACACACATATATTGCTCAATCATGCTCACATATTTTGTTGGTATTATATTATTGACAAATAAAAAAGAAAACAGAGTTTACAGACCTAAAAACGCAAAACAAGCAAGTAAAAGAGGGGAGAAAAATGAAACACAGATTCTAATAATTGAGGGGGGTGTCAAAATGGACACGGTGTAAAAAAACAGGTACAATCTGTTTAAAAAAAAATATTAAAATAAATATCCAATTGTAACAGAGGCAGTGTGACCATGTGTTTTTTTTTTTTTTATTTCATTGCACATTCAAATAAATCATCGGTCAATGTGCGTCCATGATCCTGTATTTAAAAGTATCCAGGTAATGAATTCAGTAGCGGAATAAAGCCTACGTTACAGAACTGCAATATTACTGGCCTTCAACATGGATGATCATCATCTATATGGAAAAACTGCTATATGAAAATCTGTTATGTATTTCAAAATCAGTGGTAACCAGTGCAGAGATGCAGGACTCACATGGTCTCAGTGAAGAGTCGTGCTGCTGCCTTTTGGATTAAAGGTGAATAAAACTGACTTAAGTCCTATGCAGAGCCTATAATCCTGCTTTTTATTGGTTGTGGATTTCAAGGGGAACTAGTCTGGTCTGATTCGACAGCTTCATCTTCAGCGGCATCGCGGCCTACTTCCCGCTGCTCGGAAGACAAATGTCAACTCCTCAAAACCATCCATCAACACCTCAGCAACCGAGACTAAAAGCGGCGGCTGTTTATGAACATGAATAAAGATCTGATGTCTGAAATGAAGCGATCGGAGCAGAAACACACCCTGACTTTTGACTTGCAGGCAGCATTTCTACAGACAAACACCTCAAATTTCTCATCTTTAACCTATTTTAACATTATATCAGTGTGTGTATATTGTCCCCTTTTAAGTATTTTGAGGCAATAGTAGGATATCAGGATAAATATATGACTATTACTCCCAATAGGCCAGACAGAAGAGTTATCATCATGGTGGTGGTGGGTTATATAAGTGTTTCTGTGTGTTAATATAGATATAGACCGCTGTTACTGTGAAAACACCAAAGAAATGAGATGCTGTGAAAGTCATTTTGATATAGTACTGAAAAAGATATATATATATCAAATAGTGCTTTGCCATGCAGAAATATAATCCCCTCTGTTAATGACAACCTGTATTCTGTGTTGATAATAAAGTGTTTTTTTAGTTTTTGTAGTTGTGTTATTAAACTCTTAGAAGTCTAGTAGAAATTAAGTATTAAAAGTTCCAAAGATGGAATCCACATAAAATGTTTATTTCAATAAATGAGTGTGGAACCTGTTATGTTTAAAGCTTGTTAAAAAAAAACTACCAATCAACATTCAGAAAAGAACCAAAGAATCCAAATGAAATATTAAAAATAACAATGAAGGCAGTATGGTAAGGAAATATAATAAAATCTGCTAGTTATGTTGGACTGTCATACCCATTGTCATGAAAGGTATTTTTATTCATATTTTATGTTGTAATTTGGGAAATAAAATTGGTACGTGAGTGTCTGTGTTAACCAGCAGCTATATTAGTTTTGTTCATTTTTTTTTATTTTCCTTGTGTAGATGTAGATGTTTTGGGATGAAAGGGAAGGTTAAATATAGTTAGAATTCCGTCCGTCTGCTCCCTTTCATTCAAGATTTGGGAATGTTTGTATTAAATTACAGAAAGATGAAAATAAACTCAAATTCCAAAGCAAGACACTGTTGCTTCCATTTCTACTTAATTATGAGAGGAACAGAAATGAAGTAAAAACCGTGGATTAAACCCAGCGAC
Source organism: Lepturacanthus savala (assembly GCA_030544235.1). Classification (NCBI taxonomy): domain Eukaryota; kingdom Metazoa; phylum Chordata; class Actinopteri; order Scombriformes; family Trichiuridae; genus Lepturacanthus; species Lepturacanthus savala. The sequence continues at coordinate 11,686,982 of CM060484.1, read as the reverse complement.
GGCCTGAGAAACTCTGTATTCATCTTACACTTAATTAAAGGCTTTTCGTTTTAATATCTATCCTGTGGAAATACTACGCTCCCTAGTGGATGAGCGATGAACTCGTACGTGTATCTTATTTTTTCTAAGCACCTCAGTAAGAATTGAATTATTCACTTCATCCAATAAAAGAAAAAAGCCAAAGTGGTCTTGGACTGGAAATATCATCCTCTGGTTTGTGGAGGTCCCAAATCTTAAAATTATCATTGGTGCTTTCTTTGAATATTAAGTTGTGCTTAAAAAGTATGTTTTCACATTTGTGTGTATTTAGATGTTGATTTTGCCATGTTGAGATGGTGGCTGAAGTCTTTAGTTTTAAACTCTAGTATCAAGGAGTCACCGTGTCTAAGATCATTAAAATATATGGTAAAATCATCAGTAAAACCAAACCTGTGTTTGCCTAGCACTGCAGATGCCATATTTCCTGTCTGTAGCACCAATCAACCGCTACAAATCATCTACTGGTTTGACAATTGGTTGAACTATGCTCAACACGCTTCACAACAGGCATCTCTGTCTCTTTGCAAGCAGCTTTTCAAGTAAGTGCCCCCTTCTAAAACCTTTATAAAACTATAGAATCAAGATACTTTAACACAGTCATTAACAAAAAACTTCAACTCAAACACTTTATTGTAAACCATGGAAAAACATGCCATTTCTGTTTGGAATTATGAGGGCTAACGATGCGGGGGCGATTTCTTTAAGAGGTATCCATCGTCTGTACACTTTCCTCCACCACGTCCAGGTTCAGCGGGGTCACCAGCTTCGTCAAGACGCCGGTGGTTCCTCTTTTGTATTTGTAGTCACCGGTTCTACATCAGAGGAATAAGGATTATGAGTTCCACTTAAACCATCGCTACGTTAAGAGTCCTTGTTTCTATGTGTTGGGCTTCATCAGCACAGCAGGGCCACTTCACGCAAACTACATCTATCCCACAAGAGAAAGTCATGCACTTTAGTTATATGAAGTCAAACTGCAAACCAAGAAATCCACACGGTTAGTTCTACAAAAAACTAACGAGTGAGAGGCGGCGACACGTTCCGTCTGTACTCACGGGTGCGAGGCTTCGAGCTCGTTAACTCTTCAAGCAGAACGAGCAACAACACAAGACAACGAGTAAACAAAGCATGCGCCGGTTTAACAGGATCACGTCACAACATGCTCTGCAATGAAATGTGGTGAATAGATGCTGATATGTTACAGGAAGTTTATTTAAGTTTTAATGCGAGTAAATATTTCAGCTAATTTTGTCCTGCGCTGCTTGCTGTAGCTGCGTGTGATCGTCGTCCCAAACTGGGAAGAGACACTTCATTTGATCAGAGGTTGATCAATCAATGTTAAGATGGATGAAGTGGTGGATTCACCATGGCGACAGAACATTACAGAACCCATTAGAAATTCAGATTCATGCGTGTGGACGATATAAATTATCCTAAAATCTCTTGTGTTAGTCATTGTGGGTCAAAGTAGAACTTTTTCTCCTGCTCTCATAGCTGCTCTCTCTTCCTGCTGGAGGTTTTATCATCAATGTACAAGCAAACGTGCACTGTTGAAACACGAAAAACAATCTACGGTTCCACATGCAAATTAAAAAAGTGCATCAGTACCTCTACCGGTCTTATAATGTATTACATCACAAATCTAGTTAAGTTTTCAAATAAAATTTAATTGCGAGCCAATTGAATCGCCTCAAATGGTTTTATTGCTCACTTCAGACGTTTTTTGGTTTTATTTGGAAAAGCGAATGATACATTTTAGTTAAAAATATAAATATAATGGCGAAATCCGTTGAAATTGGCTGCGTAGCTAGTTAAACGCATCCATTAGATTACATTATGATGTGTTCAATGTCTGTCAGTTAAATGAGTGTTAGGTGAAGGTGGATAAAATGTTATCATGATGTGTTTAAATGCAATCAGCAACTTGGATAAATGCAATTAATATTATATAAAATTAATATTAGAGGTGGAATAGTTCTAATGCAATTGTATAATTAGCGTTATTTCCTTATTCGGGTCTCACTAGTAAATGAGGTCATTGTGACGTCCTGATGAAATAAACAGACATGTATAAGGTATTGTTGTTATTTATCTGTTAGAGGAACTGAATGTGAACCGTTCTTACAGACCTCAGTGTGTTTGCTGACTTCAGATCAGTGATTAAAAGTCTAATTAAAGTGAGGAACGAACACCAAAAGCTATCCAGGTTGTTGAAATGCGGCTGCAGGTAAACCGGTGTTCTCTCACCTGACCCCCTTCTTGTTGGCCTCGTCATGGGGCCGGATGTAGTCCACTTTGCCCTTGGTCATGACGCACAGGTCGATGTTGCTGCCGGAGCCCAGATCATTGAAGATACCCGCAGCGATGGCGTCGCGCACCAGCCCCTTGGCCTCCTCCTCCTGTCAGCGCAGAACAGGTAACGCCATTTATACAACGATGGACGAGTGTTTGTAATGAGCAGGTGTGCTCTAGGGCTGGGACTTTTGTTAAATGCGTTGCTTAATATTAATATTCAAACTAGCCAAGACAACCAATAACAACCCTGCTAATGACCTCGCGATTCACGGCTTCACCGGCTGTGAAAAAGCCTCTGAATCTGAATTGAAAACAAGGTTTGCCAGCCAGCGTGTTTACAAAAAAACAATGCCCTTAATTTGAATATTGAAATAATGGCCGTTTTATAATCATATTCGGATACGGAAATTTAGAGTCACAGCCCTAATGTACTCGCCTCCATGTCAGGCTTGTAGCGGTCCTCAAACACAGCCATGGCAGCCAGAGACCCAGAGCCTGTAGAGAAGAGACACAAAAGATGCTTCATTATATCAGTCAAAACATGTTCCAAGCACAGCTATTGTCTAAACGACTGTAACTCTGATTCTAAAGGCATTTCTAATAAAGTAATAATTGCAGTAGAGCAATTAAATCTCCGAAGCTCTAATTCAAAATCATATTCCAAGATTAACGATAGATTCAAAAGAGGTGTTTTCTGTGGTTCAACATCTTCTCTCCAGCTGCTTGCATCAATTATCCCAATTAAACGTTAATTTATGATGTATATCGATACCTTAATTGGGTCAACTGAACAGTTTTGAACCAGGACCTCCAGAATTTGGATAAATTAAAAAAAGAAGACATTTTTTTATCTATTTAGATCATATGCCAGTTCATGCTGTTCACTTATTTAACTATATTTTACAAAACGATTACAAAAAAAAATCTTGCATCATCTTGCAGAAAGTAATTTCAACAAAAAGTATCATTAAGTCCATTTATCCAGCAAGATGAAAGTTAGCTTAACATTAACAGCTGCACGATTCATCCTGCACATTTTGCAATGGTCCAATCAAATTCCTCCTTAGGTTTCAATACGGTATCAGGTGAACTTTAATGTGTTGGTTAAATATTTAATCACCACTGCAGATCTGCTGCTATAATAGGATTACTTCCCACTATGTAAACTCAGCAGTGGTGAAATAAGTTCTATCTGTTCTCATTTTCAAGAGTGTAGTGCAAAATGCAACTTAAAAGCTGAACAAAATCTTTATCGGGACTTCCTCAACAAACTGACAATTCCAGCTGTTAACCCGTCAAGAAGCTGTGAGTGAATCATTTTTCATGTCCGTGTAGAGACTGACCCATGGTGACGTAGGGCAGCTTATCGGTGGAGCCGTGGGGGTAGATGCTGTACAGGTGAGGTCCATTACAGTCCACTCCACCCAGGACCAGAGCAGCTCCGATGTAGCCCTGATACCTGCACGCACACACGGTCATAATTTACACTTTCTAACTTTTTAAGATCGACTATGAAAGTTTTTATTGCCACATTATCTACCTGAACAGCATCTGCTTGAGCATGCGGTTGGCGGTGGCCACGCGCGGCAGCCTGCCTGTAGAGAGGGAGTGCAGCTCCAGGTTGGAGGAGATGATCTGAGTGGTCATCTCTGTGTCTGCAGCTGTTCCTGCCCCACAACAGCTGGAAAACAACAACAACACAGTTAGGCAGCAGTCAGTGGGATGTTTATCATCAGCTCCATCGCAGCAAACATGAAAAGAAGAAAATCTATCAGTCAGTTTCTAAAGGTCCCCTCAAGAAAAACTATTTTAAGGCATTGTGAATATGATGTACTACAGCAAACAGAATGATAAAAAAAATCTATCTCTTTTTATTGAGCCTTAATGCTTTTGTTTATTTATATGTAACTTGCAGATGGTCTCTAACATGGAACACAATGAATGACGGTAGAAACGGTGTTCACGTCAAATCAGGAGGAAAGTTGGCATTAATATTAATATTATAGTATATCGGAGTATGATGATGTTACTATATACCTCACTACCTCACAAAGCACCGATAAAACCAAACATCAGGACAATATCCAATAACAATTTCACCAGTTTGGTTCCTGATGTAAATTATCTCAGCTAACGCAGGCATAGCAACCACCCTGACAATGACACAAAGTTTCTAGAATGCAACTTCAGGCTAGCCAGAACTTTTGGGCCACAACAGTTCAACCACGTTTTATTTAGACTATGTTATTTAATCAAAATAATAGAGGTTGAAAAATAAAAACTCTTGAGGAGAATGTGATATGAAGAGGCTACATACTGCACAAATTTTAAGATCCAGATATCAAAATTCTGGTATTTTCAAATTCATAAATTCAATGCATTTGATATTTAAGACCTTCTGGGAACCCTGCTTGAAGCCTGTATGTTTAGCTAAATAAGAAATATAAATAAAATGATTTGCCATCTAAAGTGATGACTGGAGACCACCCGGACTCCTGGAAAAATTCAGTGTGTCACACAATACAGGTCCTGACTTTGACCTGAGCACAGTCACTTACTAAATGTTGGGTGAGATGTAGTGGATCTTGGAGCAGTTCTTGTCCGCCACCACCATGCCTTCAGTGGCTCTGGTGTCAGCTCCGAGGACCACGCCGTCCTTCACAGGGACAGAAAACACCATTTACACCCAGGAAATACAGCCGTTCAGAGAAGTGGAAATACTTCTTCAAATGATTAGTTGGTTTGATGCAACCTTCAGACAGATGAGCAGTAAATCGCTGTTCTGTCCACAACACGTGAAGAATAATGAAATCAAACACTCATTAATGCGACATCACGCCATCTCTTACCTTGAAGACTACACCGCAGATAGTGGTTCCTGTTTTACGAGCAGCAGGCATGCTGCAGCCCAACTTGTTCGCCTGGCTCTCCAAAACCGCATTTCTAGGAAAAACAAAATGGGAAAAAAAAAACAATTTTATAAATCCTGTGAAAACCTTTCTGACCATCACTTGATTCTTCTCCATCATCTCTATAGTTACTAAATTCATCTTTGTTTAAATCATCATGTGTATAACCTGTAATACAGGTTACCTGACAGGTAGGTAACAAATATGGATTCAATAAAAGAGTCTATTATATATATATATATATATATATATATATATATATATATATATATATATATATATATATATATATATGTCTACAGACTTCACTTGCAAACATCCATGCAAACATCATTAAAAACACAATTCAATGAACTATTATATTATATATATATTACTATTACTATTATATATATATATATATATTATATATACTTAATTAACTATATCTCCTTAGTTTATTTTCTTTGGCTCACCCATTTTCTTTTTTATACACTCAAGTATGTAATAACAAAATAAAAGATGTATGAAAATATGATTGATGTATGTAAAATCTATAAAAAAAAAACCAAAATGCCATTTAATATCCGTTTCGCGGTTAAAATATTACATTGTCAAAAAACCCATTAGGGATAATAATGTTTAAAGAATAGCTTAAATAAAGAAATTACTAATTAATTTAATGTGAATCTGCGACAATAACTGATTATTTTTCAGTCAGATTTCGCTAAAAATCAAATTCAAAAGACATTTAATAACTAACATTACAGTTTATGGAAAACTATTAAAATTTCAAGAACTTTGTTTTTGTAATGTAACATTTTAAATACCTTCTAAGATCTTTTTAAAGGAAAACTAAATCAATGGTTTTGTAAAAACCTTTTGACTCAGCAGATGTAAATAATGTTAAGTTACAGGTTTCTGTCTATGTAGTGTTAACTTTTATTTATTTTATTATTAAAGAAACAAATTAAATAAATATAATGACTTAGTGACTGACTTAAGTACTATTCTAAACTTTCTGTTATTCATAGGTGGAAGCTGTGCTGGTTGATGCTAGCGTGTGGAAACGCCTGAGTCATTGTATAAGCCCGGACTCACTCGGCGTGAGCTAACATTAGCATCACTAGCATAGCAGCGTCAATACACATCTATTACACACAACAGTATAAACGGCGAGAACCTCTAAAGCTTCTAAAACTGTGGTTTCCCTACCATCCCGTGTAAAGCATTTACCTCTTGCAGTTTTCGAAACTGAAACCCCCGACCGGTGTCCTGCTGACAGTCAACGTCGCCATCTTGGTGAATGAAATGTGTGTTTCCGGGAAGCGAAGGAAGCGGCGGTGGTCTTAATGATGCTGCGTTTAAGGAACTTCGGTAAAACTGGGCTTTCATGTTTCAAGGCTGAGGAAACCACTTATCACACATTTGCATGTTATTCAGGTTAATAACACAAATAGACAGAAAAGGCCCCATTAGACACGTTTCCCCTGATCCTGACACGATACATAACTGTGTTATTAATATTTATTATATTTATATATAATATTATTTATATTCTACATTTCAAAAGATTTTGAATACATTAGTTGATATCAATCCCCGACAAATGTATAAATATAAACCATGTTCAGGATCGCATGTTTACAGTGTGTGTATGCATGTGTGTGTTTTGTGTGTGTGTATGTTGTGTAAAGGAAACATAAAGTCACTGAAGGTTTGAATGTACTAGGTTTCTCATAACATGCAAAACACACCTATAATCTGTTTTTTCCAGATGTCTTTGAAGTACACAACTCAAAGAAGACTGAGACATGTCTGACCTTTGTTCTGTCTCTCTGAAATGATCCTAGAAGTGTGCTGAGCACTTACAGTGTGTGGAGGCCCAGCATTTGATGTGTGTTTGCCTAAATAAAGGAGAATAATGCACAAATCAAAAAGAAGTTTAGCTGCCATTCATCGGTCTTGTAAAATAGATCTATGCCAAGCTCTGAAAATGGATTCCCCATGTTAAGGCCTGAATGGCTAAAGCATCTAATAGCAGCATGTAAGCCACTCAGAAGATGCATGCTCACATCATTTAAACATTTTTAGTTATAGTTAGTTTGTGATTGAAGAACCAATGGTATTTCTTTACCCTACAGTTTTAAAAATCCAACCGTCATAATTACTCAAACACAAAATGACACAAAATGATCTAAATGTGTTAAGATGATGACTGTGAGCACTAAATGCTGCTTCTTATCTTGAATAAAAATGCCCTTGACCATGCATAGAATTTTCCTTTACCTAAGAGAAGAGAAAAAATAAGACAAGAATTTCCAAAATCAATTTAGTGCTAACGAAATGAGGACAAATTGGATGAAAATAAGCGAAAGTTTGTTCTTATATTGCCTTCCGCATCACCTTCACTCCCATGGTGTGGTTAATCACGCTGCCTTGTTTTGTCATTGAGCAGGATGGATGCCAACTCGATGCCAGCTGGATGTCAAGGTCGAGAAGGAAATGTTCCCCAATGAGGTAGAGAGATCAGATAGGGCACCTCCACACAACAAGACCAGTGCATTACGTTGATTAAGCCCTTCATTAAAGCAGAGTGGACAAAACAGGTGGTTGAAGGTGTAATCGGTGGGATCTGAGCGGCCGATAACAAAGCTTTAACCCGCAGGAAGTGTGTCTGTTTTCTCATCGTCCACTTCCATCCGTCTTGTTCCAATACATTAAAACAAGGTTTATGGATCACCGCATCTTCCAAAGGGAGGTGTTACAAATATGTGCAGGAGCTGGAGCTTGTTTTTTGCGAATAACAAAGTTTGTGTTCACTCTGCACCTGTCGACCTGAGCGTTATTAATAATTAACCTCTTCGTGCCCGCTGGGCTGATCAGTGGCTCCATCACAACTCATCATCTCATATCCTAACCCTAAACTCACAACTCAAAAGGTTCTAAAATAACAAATATGTCGTAAAATTATACACCAAACACACAATGATTTGACAATATTTGTATTTTTATGAGTCGGACGTTTGGCTTCTCTGTGCAGAATGTTCTGACAGTTTGTTTTCACATTCATTTACATTCATTGTATGATTTGTGAATCCTAAATTCAGATTCTGGTCCAGAACCAACCAGAAGTCAGAAGGACTAACTTCTGTAAATGAAAAGCCTCTAATAATAAGCAATAAAGCGACAACACAGTCAAGAAGGAAGGAAGAACAAGGCATCCGGTGTCCAGTAGTTCAAGTTTGAAGGTGATTTTTTCATATAAATTTTCTTATACAGAAGTCTTTTTAAACACTAGCATCTATATTTCTAACTGACTAATGAATGTGAATACTATCGACACCTGTTTTCTCTCCTGTTGCTTCCTGCTACGAGGCGAAATGCTTCCCTACCTCCTGCATCTCTATGTAACTATGTATGTATTGCTATTTTAACCCTTTTAAGCCTAAGAGCTGCTAAGTCTATGACTGCCATTTTTTACTTAACCCATTTAGGACCAGATTATTTCAAAGATTTCATGCATATAATTATATCAGTTCAGTCACACAGTCACAATCTTATTATCTATTTTTTCATTTTGTACCATTTTCTTTGCAGAAAATAGCATTTTAATGGCTATTATTGTAGCTTCTTGTACAAATACGCTCCCATAAACAAAAAAAACTATTTATCCCGTGTACAAAATTCTTTTGGGGGGATTATTCTAGAGACTTGAATGATTGAATAGATACATACATGTCAGGGTTACAAATCAGAATAATCAAAATTAAATGACCTCTTTCTGGGATGGTTTGTCTTCTCCATGCTGTCAGGAGGAAGGGACAGGAAGTCGATAACGTCATATGACACTTAAAATAATGGCTTAAAACCTTTTGTCTAAGTTGTCTACTATCATGTCATTAGAAAAAAAAAGCTGTATGAGAAACCTTTAGATTTTTTATTCTAAGTATTATATGACAGTCATAGACTTAAAGGCTTGTTGCCTTTAATGGGTTAAAGGACAGGTTCACAATTTTCCAGATCTGTCCGAGACTGTGGATTTTGGATTCCATTCGAAGCATCTTTTAATAGTATGAAAAGGAGGAATGATTATAATGGAACGAAACCTTTTTTCACTGTTGTGTTAAGACATTTGAAAACTCGCGAACCCGTCCTGTAACTAAAATATACCTAGATTCAGTGGATAATAGTCGCATTTCCTCTGCAGAGAGCCTCGGTCTTCATGCCCAGCTGCGTTTGGCGTGCAGCATCTCAACGAGCAGGTTGTTGCAGGGCACCTCATCGCTCAGGTGTTTGCGGTACAGGTATTCTTCGGCCAGGCTGCTGAGGGAGCGCAGCTCGGACAAACACAGCAGCAGATGGGCGAACCGTCCCAGGTAGCGGGAGGAGGTGCCCAGCGTGTACTCCAGCAGGGCTCCTTCGGCCTGCTCCTGGACGCTCTCTATGTACCGATGGTCCTCGAGCTGTTTCACATCTGAATGTGCATGCAGCAGAAAGAACAAAAGTATTATGGACGGAAGAAGCAATGCTAAACTAAACCCTGGACTGGGGAACTTTAAAGTGTTGAGCATCTGTCTCCGCAGTCCACTGGGCGACCGTGAATAAAGCTGCAGTATGTAAAGCTGAAGCAGCAGAGGTTTGATTGTGTCTGGAGGAAGTACATTTAAATTCTCAGATGCATCCATAAACCATCAGAGGCCTGCACTACAAAGCAAGTTCAACATGCCTCGGTTATCTTTCTGTAATCTGGTTTCGCTTAACATTGGAATCCTTGATTATCAGAATTTCAAAGATGGTTATCAATAAACTGTTAACTTCCTTATCCAGCTACGAGCATGTGCATTTGTAATCATGGGAGCCATTAAAAGTGTCTTTTGTCTTTTTGGTTGTTGTCTCATGTTAGTCTGAGTTGCAGTGAGTGGTGTTATCAGTGTATAAATCCCAGGGAATCAAATAAACTACACAACAAAAAATGCAGCTAAAATCATCCTTGTGTTTAGTGTCATAAACGATCCCTTTATTTTGTGGAAATAGAAATAGAAACTGATTTTCCAGAGAGGAAAACAGAATCAAATGTTTCTACTGACCTCTCACCTCAAACATAACCTGCAGTTATCCTGCTAAGCCTAAATCCTGCTTCTTCGTACAGGCCTCAGGTGTCACTAACCTGGATTAAAGAGGAGGAGGAATTTGATGCAGGCAAACTCTTCCCGGTCCACTCGTAGGATGGTGAGCCTCTCGACCAGCTCCCGGCCTCTCTGGACCAAGCCAGCCAACGTGGGACCGGCCTGAGAGGCTACGGCCGAGAGCTCCAACTGAACCCAAGGACACATGGAAAGATACCAGAAACGGTCACGGAGGTGATTTCTGTGCCCTGGTCTACCTATTGAAGATGAGGTGGTCTCAGATCTATTAGAACCAATCATAGTGGCATGTGCAAATCATTGTGTAGCAGGAGTATATTCATTTAAATGAACAATTTCTTATGCTGTGTATTATCATGTAGTTTGTTGTTTATTGTCAAGTCTCTGTGCGGTCATGTGATGAGTCATGATGCGATCATACAGCGACTGGTGCAAATATCTCAAGGTCAAGACTGAAGCGGAACGAGGAGTCACGCCATTCAATAAAGGGACACTGTCGAAGATTTTGCTCAATGCAGGGCTCAATAAATGTCGTCTGAATATATAAGAGGAAGTGTTTTTTTCAAGCAGATTTGTGTGGTAATCTGTATCTGATGGGCTGCCGTGCAGCGGATTTATATCATTTTAGAGTCTGTGCCTCTGGTTTTTCAGAATGTTACTTACTTTTTACCCATTATATTATTACAGGGTATGTACAACCAATCTGGACATTAGTGAAGAACTTAGAGACAGCTTATGCCATAGTTATTATACAACTACTGGGTACATGTTCTGTTATTACAGGGCACTATATGGACATCAAACTTAGCCGAAATTTGGATGTTTCATTGAAAATAGAGTTCTGATTATTTTTTGCAAGACCTTATTGCTAACATATTACTAACAAGAACACATGGAGACACTTCAATGCCGGCCATTCCCATCTATTCTAAACTCTCCGGGAAGAGTTAGGTGTGGTGTATTGGAGTGAGGCCAGAAGAAGCTGCTGTATCTGTGACTCACCTCCTGTCCAGTAACCAGCAGCACACGGCCGTCTCTGCCGTGCAGGACCTGCCTGGAGATGACGTCAAGGAGCAACAGGTCACTCCAGCAGCTGTGCAGTAACTTCATCTGGTCACTGAGCTGGAGGAGAAAGAAAGAGGTCAAAGCATCAAATACAGGCTTTTTATTAAAAACAAGAACCTTTTAGCCAGCCACGCATATTTCTCTATACTGAGTTATGTGTTACGTTACAATACACTGTATGATACAGTATTAGAATAAAAGACAACTATTTATTGCATGGCGGCTGCCTCACAATTACCCTCATTCATCAAAGATAAGTCAGAGATGTATAAATTTGATATTCTAACCTCAGATGGAATTTAATGATCCACACCAGGAGTGTGAATTCTTTCCATACTGTGCCAAATTACTAGTATCTACTAACTTGTTAGTTCTGAAGTTTTTCTTCTTGGATGTTTTTTGCATATAAATTCTAGAGGGAGGCCTCTAAAACCAGAATATATAGGGGTATGATGGTTAAACGAAGACTGTTTTTAGCCACCACATTTATCATTGCCCAATCATTTTTAAGCTGTGATTGACGAGATACAAACATTTCACGATTATTGAGATGATTCTGCACCGGTTTTTACGTAAGATTGATAAATGAGGGACAGTTTTAGAAATGCTTCAATAGGTTGTTTTCTATTTCTTAGTTGTTAGCATTTTTGCCAAAGATAATTCCAAATACAGGGGCAACACAGTGGCGCAGGGGTTAGCGCTGTTGCCTCACAGCAAGAAGGTCGCAGGTTCAAGACCTCCTTGGTCCTGGGTCTGGGACCTTTCTGTGTGGAGTTTGCATGTTCTCCCCGTGTCTGCGTGGGTTTTCACCAGGTACTCCGGCTTCCTCCCACAATCCAAAAACATGCTGAGGTTAATTGGCGACTCTAAATTGCCCGTAGGTGTGAGTGTGTGAGTGAATGGTGTGTGTGCCCCGCGATTGGCTGGCGACCATCTGGGGTGTATCCCTGCCTCTCGCCGTAACGCGCTGGGATTGGCTCCAGCAGATCCCTGCGACCCTAATGAGGAATAAGCAGGTATAGAAAATGACTGACTGACTAATTCCAAATACAGTCCGGTCAGTCATTTTCTATACCTGCTTATTCCTCATTAGGGTCACAGGGGTCTGCTGGAGCCAATCCCAGCACATTACGGCGAGAGGCAGGGATACACCCCAGATGGTCGGCAGCCAATCGTGGGGCACACACACCATTCACTCACACACTCACACCTACGGGCAATTTAGAGTCTCCAATTAACCTCAGCATGTTTTTGGACTGTGGGAGGAAGCCGGAGTACCTGGTGAAAACCCACGCAGACACGGGGAGAACATGCAAACTCCACACAGAAAGGTCCCAGACCCAGGACGCAAGGCGGTCTTGAACCTGCGACCTTCTTGCTGTGAGGCAACAGCGCTAACCGAGAAGAAGTCAATCCTCTAATTGTATAGAAGCATAGTGGTCATGCAGTTACCACACATATTTGTCTCAGTCAATTGATGAGTTTTATAGTGAGTTCACACATAAGTCATGGGTCACTGTCTCTGTATTGTTGTGCCTATAGTTGATGTAATTCAATCTAATATTTATCATAAGTAGCTACAACTCATCGAAGTTGGTCCCAGTCTGTGGTCTATCTTGGTCTTGGTCTTGATATTCTGGTCTTGGTCTGAATTTAGGTGGTCATGACTACAAGTCTAGTGTATACCGTGTATGTTATTAGTCTTTTTTACATCTACAGTTTAACGAAATTAGATAATAATAATTTCAGTCAATGTGCCAAACCAAGCATCTCACCTTCAGTTGTTTGAAGAAGATGGACCTGCGAGCCCACTCCACGATGGAGAACAGCGTCTGGTCCGCCATGAGGCACATCTGGCCGAAGGTGCCGAGGCTCCTGTGTTTCTCACAGTCGCTCTGCTGCTGCTGGAGTCCAGCGCTGATCTTATTCTGTAGCTGCAGCTCATCTGGATCACAGCGCAAGAACTCCACCACGAGCTGAGGCATCCTGGCGCCGTGCGGAGAAGGTCTTGAGCATACCTCGCCTGACTCGGCGAGGGTCCCCGCGGCAGAGACCAGGGAACCAGCGCGTACGTCGGCGTGCTCGGACTTGACGGTCCAGTTCGGAAACGGGGCCCACTGTTGCCGGGTGGCAACGCGGGGGCTGGAGGGCAGGAGTGCGGACACTGATGGAGGCGCGTTCTGCTCCGGGGCGTCGTTGGGGACGGGGAGCGGGTGGAGGCCTCCTGTAAAGGTGAAGGTTCTCTGGTGGGCTGAGGAGACCAGAGCCGGGCCGCTCTCTATTCTGAATCCGCCAGCTTGTATCAGAGCCTTTCTCTGCTGCTTGAGAGCGCGATCACGCTTGTACATGGGGCCAAACTTGTTTCTGCCACCTCGCATCCGATCTGCACGGACAGCTGATGAAAAACGTTTTTTTTCTTTTCAAGCTGATGTATACACAGAACAACTTTGTTATTCAAGAGGGTACAAAGAAACTAGAAAAAGGCAAAAGATTAAAGCAGTTTTAAAGACCCGAGGTCGCTGAATTTTGAACAGTTAGCAGGAAGAGAGAGGGATTTCATTTCAATCAGCTGAGTCGAACCTGCAGGCTATGAATCAACACATGTGGAGTTATGTACTTAACAAAAAAAAAAGGTGAAATAACTGAAAACATGTTTTATTTTCTAGTTTCTTCAAAATAGCCACCCTTTGCTCTGATTGATAAAGCGAGAAATTCCACTAATTAACCCTGATAAGACACATCTATGAAGTGAAAACCATTTCAAGTGACTACCTAAAATGGTTTTCAGTTATTTCACCTTTTTTGTTAAGTACATAACACCATAAACGTGTGTTCATTCACTGATTTGACGCCTTCAGTGAGAATCTACAATGTAAATGGAAAACACATTGAATGAGAAGGTGTGTCCAAACTTTTGGCCTGTAATGTAATCAGGAAAACATGATGCATATAAAACACAGACTTAAAAAATGCAACCATAAATACAAACAAGAATGGAATTTACAACAAAACACGAACTGAGTTGAAGGGCAAGGAGAAAAAACAACCGGTCCACCGAGTTTAAGGCTCTAGCTTTGGCAGTGTAGGAGTTCACCTAAGTACAGAGGAGCCAGCCCCATTTAGAGCTTTAAAAACTAAAAGCAAAATCTTTCAAATCAGGTGGACATAGAGCCGCTGGTGTAATATGATCATGCTTTTTTTGTGCCAGTGAGGGGGCGAGCAGCTGCATTCTGTACGAGCTGCAGGCGTCCAAGCGAAGACTGATCAATGCCCACGTAGAGGGAGTTACAGTAATGGAGTATTAGTTAAATATAAACCTCATAGGTCAGAGATCTAATGACTCGGGTCAGACTTCAAACCAGACATGGTGAAGCAGCTTTTAGATGTTACGCTGCACACAACTGGAACAAGCTACCAGCAGAAGTGGAATCAGCCCCAACTGTGAACATTTTTAAATCTAATTTAAAAAAAACACTTCTCTTTTCTGGGCGACACGGTGGCGCAGGGGTTAGCGCTGTTGCCTCACAGCAAGAAGGTTGCAGGTTCAAGACCTCCTTGGTCCTGGGTCTGGGACCTTTCTGTGTGGAGTTTGCATGTTCTCCCCGTGTCTGTGTGGGTTTTCACGGGGTACTCCGGCTTCCTCCCACAGTCCAAAAACATGCTGAGGTTAATTGGAGACTCTAAATTGCCTGTAGGTGTGAGTGTGTGAGTGAATGGTGTGTGTGCCCCACGACTGGCTGGCGACCATCTGGGGTGTATCCCTGCCTCTCGCCGTAACGCGCTGGGATAGGCTCCAGCAGACCCCTGAGACCCTAATGAGGAATAAGCAGGTATAGAAAATGAGATGATAAAATGCCAAAAAAAAAGCATTTCCAAATATGTCAACATAGCTAAAATAAATGTCAAGGGTTTCAATATTTATACTAGACAGGTTCTACCCAAAAGTGTCATTTTAGGTTACAATTATTTTTGACTTTTAATCTTTAGTTACAGTTTGCCTGAGGTTGCTCCTCCCCAGGCCCCTCCTGCTATTTGGTATATTTTCCATTGTCATACATTACATATTACTTTTACCCGAGGTTGAATGTTACATTCTATGTTTTTTTTTTTAAAACAAACAACTTCCCGGCCCTATGCCGGTGCAGTTTTCCCCAAGCTATTAACATGTTTAAGATCAACATTGGAATGTAGATCTAAGGGTGTATGTTTTAGGCTTAAGGTGTATGTTTTAGGCTTATGATCAGTTCAGTGGTGTCACTTAACATATTGAGTTCTGGATAATCTGTCACTACAACCACAGCCCATATTAAACATGTCCCACAGCCGCTGCTGTAGTATTATCGACCTCCTTACCCAGTTTGCATGTTCTCCCCGTGTCTGAGGTTAATTGGAGACTCTAAATTGCCCGTAGGTGTGAGTGTGTGAGTGATGGTGTGTGTGCCCCACGATTGGCTGGCGACCATCCGGGGTGTATCCCTGCCTCTCGCCGTAATGCGCTGGGATTGGCTCCAGCAGACCATGTGACCCTAATGAGGAATAAGCAGGTATAGAAAATGACTGACTGACTTCTCTTTTCCATATGATTGTGCCTTGCCTGCTGGATCAGAATCATCAGACTGTACCTTTACAAAACCTGAGCCTGTGTGATTAATGATTAACCAGTTAGATCATTTAGAATTTATTATCTCAAAATATATATGTCCAATTTGGTTTAAGTTAAAAAAAACACACACACACAATAATTATAGCTGAATACAGAATGCCTGCGAGCCAGACTGCATTATATTACATTATGAGTATTTGATATTATTATTATATATTAGATATTATTACTATTATTGTATAGATAAATACTATTTACTGATCAATAGCATGTACAATCATCCCATTATTTATTTAATATTGAACATTTGAATCAGTATCATTTTTATTTTATATCTGATTGTCTTCATTTGTCTTTCGTCCACTTTATTGAGTGAATGAGTTCTTTCCCACTATGTCAAACATTTTAACGCGTAAATATGTCTCTGATTGTGTTTTTTACCACTAGGCAGCATAATACACACACACACACACACATTATTTAGTGCACAATAATAATAGATAATAATAATAATAATAATAATAATATGCTCTATTACAACAACTAGAATATACGTTGAGAATTATTATTATTATTTTGAACAAATACTATCGTTGGCCAAATTATAGTTTCAATTATTTCCTTTATAATAATATAAATAGTTCCTATATAGTAATAGTTACTTTGATTTTCACTTCTATGGACGAAAAAATAGAAACCCTTAAGGAATTGAAGCTGTTATTATGGTTAAAAACGTCAAAAAAGCGCGAATATATTGCTGATATTGACCAATTTTACTGCGATCGTTTACTATTAGTTTTATTATAGAATTTAATCTGTATTTATCGAAGTTATTTCCCCCCATATAAACATATATATATAGCTTACAGTAGTCTAGGCCAGTTGGGTTAAGTCCTTCCTTACCTTCCAGGCGCATGCCAACATGAAGACACTTCTGAAACCGGCAGAACGGACACCGTTTCCTCCGAACCGTGTCGATCCTGCACTCCCGGTTCTCGGCGCAGACGTACTTCTTGTTGTTTTGAACGGTTCTTTTGAAGAAGCCCTGTGTGTGTATCGGAGGAGAAGAGACGCATGCAGGTTTTACAGCGGTTTCTCTCCAGATGTGGCCAGCAGAAGGTTAACGCGGCGCACCTTGCAGCTCTCGCAGGTGAGCAGCCCGTAGTGGTACCCGGAGACGCGGTCTCCGCAGACCGGACACAGCTCCTCCACGTGCACCCCCTGGCTTAACTCCATTCAGGATCAAACACTGAAACCGCCATCAGAATCAAGTTAATACGAAATAACATTGATGGGAAATTAAATAGTGTATGTATGTGTTTTTTTCTAATAAATGTATTCATACAATCATGAAAAAAGGTTAGTGTTCCTTTTTGGTTGGTGTCCTTACCTGCAGCACCGGTAAATGTTGAGTGTTTAATCGGGGGAAATCAAAGTTTGTGTCTATAAGCTGACAGGCTGTCCCTAATCCTGTGGAGGAGGGACGATCAACATTTTTTTTTAGATTCTTATTAAGAAATAAAATAAGAAAAAAAAATCACAAACAACATAGAACAAATAAATATAAAACATGGATCCTCTTTCTACGCTTGGCTTTAGACTATTGAATTTGTATTAGTCTGATGCTGTCTATTAGCAATCATGACTTCTAACTAGTGCTGTCAGTCAATTAAAAAATGAATCGAATTAATTACAGGATTTTGTAATTAATTAATCGCATTTTAATGTCATATCTGCTTAAGGTCTCCTGATAAAGAATTTGAGTTCTAGGATATTAATAAATTGTAGTGCATGACTAATCAATTGAATACAGTAAGAAGAGTGCTGTGCTTCATGAATTAAATCCAAAAGTAAAGTTCAAGCACATTAAACCAGTTAGACCAGGTGCATTATTCAGAAATGTAAAAAAAATACAGCGATTCAGTAAAATAAATAAAATAAGGCTCAAATAGCCACTTAAGCTCAATATAGCAATTCAACAATGAATAATAGAAGTCGTATATTTTGCGCTGCATTGTACCAACATCATTTTGTCGGTGAGAGCAAACACGTGTGGTTTGAACCAATCAGAATTAGCGATGCTGATAACGTGACTACGTGTCCATCGGCCAACCAGAAACGCATTTGTTCAGCTCGGCTCGCCTCGCGTTACATAGCAACCAGAGACGCTCAGACTTGTCGCTCCGTGCCAAACGGCACAGACAGACACCGAAACAGCGTAATTACACTGAAACGAGCCACTGGAATTGTTCCAGCACTCGGATAATGTAACTAATGTGACTTTAGTTCATCGTTTTCTTTATTTAACATGTGATTTTGACAGGGAGCTTCTTCTCATTTTTTAACGAAACGTAGTTCCGGTCGTGAATCTTTGAACGGAATGTAGTTCCGGACAGTTCCGGTTCACTTTCACCCCTGGGCTCGCCACCTTGATACTCATAATTAATTGCGTTAAATCTTTAACGTTAAATTGCGGCGTAATTAATTAATTGAATTAACGGGTTAAAATGACAGCTCTACTTTAGAATTTTTCTGTCTATTAGCAATAATGACTTCTAACATAATACTACTACTACTACCACTACTGCTATTATTACTACTACTACTACAACACAATAGGATCACCAGTTTAAGTGTTAATATGACACTTAAAGAGTTAATTTTAGCACTACTAGTGTTAACTAGTTCCATAATTATCTCTAAGTGTTATTTTAACACTGGTGATTTTACTGTGTACGACTACAACTACTACTAATAATAATAATGCTTCAAACAGGCAATGAAGCTAGTGCCAATCAGGTCTGCAACTAATGACTGTTTTGATTAATTAATCAATCTACTATTGAAACGATTAATCATTTAATTGTTAATTGGTGCATAGAGTTGTGTATGATGTCAACCACTGTTTACAAAGCTGAAGATGTCAGCTAAAATGTTGAGTCGATTCAAGTCAATTTTTATTCGTAGAGCCCAAAATCACAGATTTGCGTCAACAGGTTTTACAGCTTGTACGACAGCAAAACAACATCACAAGGTAAAACTCCCTAAAGAAAACAGGGGAAGGACAGGCATGCAATAGATGATATGTAGAAAGGATGGAAACAGTTGAGTATGACATTAATTAGAGTAGCAGAAATAGATTGATTCACTGTGTATGTGGAGGATTAAGTGACAGGATCCATTTCAGCTTTCCTAGCCCTCTGGTTTATATTTTGAGGCTTAAAATTCAGCATAAATCCTAAATTATGATTCCGGATTTCTGGAATATTCCAGTGTTCCAGAGCTAACCCAAGATCGCGATAGACACACATGCATATTCACATATTAGAGGACTGAAATCCTCTGCTGTACAGGTTAGGACAGACAATCACAGCGGACACACTTTATTGCATAACATGCATGTCGGCACGGTCTCTAACGGTGCCATTTGAATTTAAAAAGACTATTTGTTGTAAAAAAATATATCTTAAAAAAGGCTTAAATCAAAGGCTTTAATCCAGAAGTGTCAAAGTCTTGTCGCTTTTGTCTCTTTTTTTATGAAATAGTTTTGTTATGAGATTGGTAAAAATAAATCACAGCACCTTTGAAAGTGCTATTTGTAATGTAAATGACACAAATACAACAATGTGTAGTTTATCTAAATCCAATTGAACATTAATGTGTTCATCATCTGGGCTATGTTGATACCTTAATAGGGAAACATATCTTGGGAGATACAACTCAAAAAAGCCAGAATATTGAGAATAAACCTTTTGTTTGTCTTGGGTAAACTGTAGGAAATTCACTAAAATGCATCACAATCCTTCCATTTACTAAGTCACACAGTTTATACATTAAAAATGTTATTACACTTTTAATTAAGAGTAAATATGACCAAAGCATACTTTGAATAAACGGTCACATTAAACATACCTTAAGCTGTTTCACAAGTCTTTGCTACTTCAACCCTTCAAACTCTCCCATGTAAGGCGACCTGAAAATCAAGATCGCCTGAGTGTCAGAAGAAGAATCAACTCCTCCTTGACACCAGACCTTCTCCAGACGACATCTGTAGCACTAAAACTCATTTTAAAAGGGAAATTCTGTCCAGCCTCAGTCTGTGGGAGCAAAATGTGGAGAATTTGCAGTAAAACTTTGGTAAGTAACATAATTATTCCTCTTTACAATGTCCATACTGAAATTATATGAGCTAGATAACATCATTTACTAGATAGATATTTACTAGCTAGATAACATCATTTATGAGCTAGATAACATCATTTGGGATCAAATATTTTATTATCTTTGCATAATGTTGCTGTTTCTCACCTCAGGGTTTTAAAAACACTATGTCTTTTTTCCTTTTAATATAAATTCTTGTATAAGTTCTTCACCACCTTAACTCTTGTTCTATCTAGTATGTTATACGAATTAATGTATTTGTTCTTTACTGTTATTTACTGTAATACCTTTTTATGGTCATTAAAACTTGGGGAATTAAGGGACAGCCTTTACTGGTGAAGCTGTAACAACTGTCATTATTTCAGAATAACTATTTACGACCGTACAAACATGTATTTGAGCCCATCCTGGTATCTCTCAGGTGAAGGTGGGGATGATGAGACCCGGGGGTTTGGTGAAATCCTGTGACCTGGTGAAGCCTGTATCAGCAGCTCTGGTCCCCGGCAGACCCCTGACCCGGAAGGATGGACTGCCCTGTCTGCCTGTCCCCCCTCTGAGGCAGACCTGTGAGCAGTATCTGTCCCACCTGGAGCCCTTCGTGGAGCCGGATGAGCTGAATCGCACCAAAGAGCTGGTGGAAGAGTTTCAGAAACCAGGCGGGGTTGAGGAGAGCCTGCAGAGAAGCCTGGAGAGGAGAGCATGTGATACCGAGAACTGGGTAAGGAGGTGGATAATACTACAGCAGCGGCTGTGAACACTTTGGGACAAGTTTAATATGGGCTGTGGTTGTAGTGACAGATTATCTAGAAATCAAAAGGTTAAGTGACACCACTGAACCAAGACTGAAAGTCTTAAAGGCCTTATGTCTCAGCAAGATTTGGAAAAGCTTGTCCATGCTTTTATTTTCAGTAGACTAGACTACTGCAACGGGGTCTTTACAGGCTTCTCTAAAAAGTCAATCAGACAGCTGCAGCTGATTCAAAATGCTGCCGCTCGAGTCCTGACTAGGACTAAAAAAGTAGACCACATCAGTCCAGTTCTAAGGTCCTTGCACTGGCTTCCTGTCTGCCAAAGAATTCACTTTAAAATACTCTTACTGGTTTATAAAGCCCTGAATGGTCTAGGGCCTAGGTATATTGCAGATCTGCTGACCCCTTATGAACCATCCAGACCTCTTAGATCATCTGGATCAGGTCTGCTCTCTGTTCCTAGAGTCAGAACTAAACATGGAGAAGCAGCGTTCAGTTTCTATGCCCCACAGATCTGGAACAAACTCCCAGAGACCTGCAGGTCTGCTGCAACTCTCACTGCTTTTAAATCACAGCTGAAGACTTTTCTGTTCAATGCTGCCTACTGCTAATATCATTCTTAATTACTCTGCACTGCACTGTAACTTGTTCTTTGTTTTAATTTCAAAGTTATAAATTTTAATTCTTAATTTTTATTTCTTATTTTTATTTTATATTATATCTATTTTTTTATTTTAATCAACTGTTTTAAATTGTTTTAATCAACTGTCTTAAATTGTATCTTGATGCTTTTAAGGTTTTATGTAAAGCACTTTGAATTACCTTGTTGTTGAAATGTGCTATACAAATAAACTTGCCTTGCCTTGCCTTGCCTTAACACGTACACCTTTGGCTAAGATGTACACTCACCGGCCACTTTATTAGGTACACCATGCTAGTAACGGGTTGGACCCCTTTTGCCCTCAGAACTGCCTCAATTCTTCATGGCATAGATTCAACAAGGTGCTGGAAGCATTCCTCAGAGAGTTTGGTCCATATTGACTTGATTCTGACCCTACCATCCGAATGTCGCAGCAGAAATCGAGACTCATCAGACCAGGCAATGTTTTTCCAATCTTCTATTGTCCAATTTCGATGACCTTGTGCAAATTGTAGCCTCAGTTTCCTGTTCTTAGCTGAAAGGAGTGGCACCCGGCGTGGTCTTCTGCTGCTGTAGCCCATCTGCCTCAAAGTTCGACGTACTGTGCATTCAGAGATGCTCTTCTGCCTACCTTGGTTGTAACGGGTGGTTATTGGAGTCACTGTTGCCTTTCTATCAGCTCGAACCAGTCTGGCCATTCTCCTCTGACCTCTGGCATCAACAAGGCATTTCTGCCCACAGAACTGCCACTCACTGGATATTTTTTCTTTTTCGGACCATTCTATGTAGATGGTTGTGCGTGAAAATCCCAGTAGATCAGCAGTTTCTGAAATACTCAGACCAGCCCTTCTGGCACCAACAACCATGCCACGTTCAAAGTCACTCAAATCACCTTTCTTCCCCATACTGATGCTCAGTTTGTTGGCTCTGAATTACAAATTGTTTGTTTAATTTGCATTTCCACATCAAATATAAAAAGTCTTTGCTGGTTAGTTGTAACAGCAAATTCATTTTTCATTGTCATTCTCCAGTAAGAAAAAAGAAAAACTGGATTTCAACGTTGATTTCCGGGTGAAATGTGGTTGATATCAAGGCTTACAACATCATAAAAACACAAATTGGTTTAACAATTTTGATGACAAAAGGTAGCCAGCATAGGGAAACCAGGACTGGTGTAATGTAATCATGTCATCCGAGTTAAAATTCTGGCAGCAGTGTTTAGGAAAACTTGAGTGGGGAAGAAGGATTTTTTTTTATTGATTAGTTTTTAGGGATATTTTTGGCTCATAAATTTCTATATATAGGACAGTACATAGACTGGAAATGGGGAACTAGAAGGGGAATGACATGCAGAAATGGTCTGGAAAAGTCTGGTACATACATGTACAGCTATGAATATGTGTTATTTAAGGGGTCGTTTGTCTGTTTTTCCTGTGCTTCAACATTTGCAATAAAAGCATTTGCTCTTCGATACTGATGAGATCCAAACACATGCGCTGTTTTTTGCCTGGCTGGGACTAGCTCCCTACAAGCTGACCTTAGGGCCTCCAAAACCTTAGCAGCAGCCCTGCTGCTACTACTACTACTACTACTACACAATAGGATCAGCAGTTTAAGTTTTAATATAACACAAAGAGTTAATTTTGACACTACTAGTGTTAACTAGTTCCATAATTATCTCTTTAAGTGTTATTTTAACACTGGTGATTTTACTGTGTACTACCACTACTAGTACTAATAATAATAATAATATAAATAATGCTTCAAACTTCAAATAGATGATATGTGGAAACGATGGAATCAGTAAAGTATGACATTAATTAGAGTAGCAGAAATAGATTGATTCACTGTGTATGTGGAGGATTAAGTGACAGGATCCATTTCAGCTTTCCTAGCCCTCTGGTTTATATTTTATTGAGGCTTAAAATTCAGCATAAATCCTAAATTATGATTCCTGATTTCTGGAATATTCCAGTGTTCCAGAGCTAACCCAAGATCGCGATGCATATTCACACATTAGAGGACTGAAATCCTCTGCTGTACAGGTTAGGACACACAATCACACACACTTTTCAGCGGACACGCGCTATTGCATAACATGCATGTCGGCACGGTCTCTAACAGTGCCAAAAGACTATTTGTTGTAAAAAAAAATATAAGTTAAAAAAGGCTTAAATCAAAGGCTTTAATCCAGAAGTGTCAAAGTCTTGTCGTTTTTGTCTCTCTTATGGAATTGTTTTGTTATGAGATTGGTAAAAATAAATAACAGCACCTTTGAAAGTGCTATTTGTAATGTAAATGACACAAATACAACAATGTGTAGTTTATCTAAATCCAATTGAACATTAATGTGTTCATCATCTGGGCTATGTTGATACCTTAATAGGGAAACATATCTTGGGAGATACAACTCAAAAAAGCCAGAATATTGAGAATAAACCTTTTGTTTGTCTTGGGTAAACTGTAGGAAATTCACTAAAATGCATCACAATCCTTCCATTTACTAAGTCACACAGTTTATACATTAAAAATGTTATTACACTTTTAATTAAGAGTAAATATGCATACATGCATATTTGAATAAATGGTCACATTAAACATACCTTAAGCTGTTTCACAAGTCTTTGCTACTTCAACCCTTCAAACTCTTCCATGTAAGGCAACCTGAAAATCAAGCTGATGTTAGGTGACACAGTTATCTGGGATTCTATCTAACACATTCAGAAAAACATGTTCTAAGAAATGCTATTTATTAAACATTTGGATACATAAGTGAAAAGGGTTGCTTTCCTGTGGTATCTGTAACCTTAATTAGTGACGACATTACTTAGAGGAATTAAATACCAACGATTAAACAGGATTGTCGCTGGGTGGGTATGTATTTAGTCTAGATAAGGCTTGACCTCCTAGTTTTTTTTGTTTTTTTCCAACAAGTTTTGCATTCTTGGACAGTTTGGTCACAACAATTGGTTATTCGTGAAAGAGATAGATGGAAATTTGGAAAAACAGGTTTGGGGAAAAACACTTTCAGTTTCAGTCGATCAAACAGACCTTACCAGTTTTTTTTCCCTAATATAGTTCATCCCAGATCGCCTGAGTGTCAGAAGAAGAATCAACTCCTCCTTGACACCAGACCTTCTCCAGACGACATCTGTAGCACTAAAACTCATTTTAAAAGGGAAATTCTGTCCAGCCTCAGTCTGTGGGAGATTCTCTGAAAGCAAAATGTGGAGAATTTGCAGTAAAACTCTGGTAAGTAACAATTATTCCTCTTTACAATGTCCATACTGAAATTATATGAGCTAGATAACATCATTTACTAGATAGATATTATTTACTAACTAGATATCATCATTTACTAGCTAGATAACATCATTTATGAGCTAGATAACATCATTTATGAGCTAGATAACATCATTTGGGGTCAAATATTTTATTATCCTTGCATAATGTTGCTGTTTCTCACCTCAGGGTTTTAAATGCACTGTATATCTTGTTTCCTTTTAATATAAATTCTTGTATAACTTCTTCACCACCTTCACTCTTCTTTTATCTAGTGTGTTATACTAATGAACTTATTTGTTCTTTACTGTTATTTACTGTAATACCTTTTTATGATCATTAAAACTTGGGGAATTAAGGGACAGCCTTTACTGGTGAAGCTGTAACAACTGTCATTATTTCAGAATAACTATTTACGACCGTACAAACATGTATTTGAGCCCATCCTGGTATCTCTCAGGTGAAGGTGGGGATGATGAGACCCTGTGGTTTGGTGAAATCCTGTGACCTGGTGAAGCCTGTATCAGCAGCTCTGGTCCCCGGCAGACCCCTGACCCGGAAGGATGGACTGCCCTGTCTGCCTGTCCCCCCTCTGAAGCAGACCTGTGAGCAGTATCTGTCCCACCTGGAGCCCTTCGTGGAGCCGGATGAGCTGAATCGCACCAAAGAGCTGGTGGAAGAGTTTCATAAACCAGGCGGGGTTGGGGAGAGCCTGCAGAGAAGCCTGGAGAGGAGAGCATGTGATACCGAGAACTGGGTAAGGAGGTGGATAATACTACAGCAGCGGCTGTGAACACTTTGGGACAAGTTTAATATGGGCTGTGGTTGTAGTGACAGATTATCTAGAAATCAAAAGGTTAAGTGACACCACTGAACCAAGACTGAAAGTCTACGTGTTTCACCTTTGGCTAAGATCTAAGATCAATGTTGATCTTAAACCTGTCAATAGCTTGGAAAAATCCCACAGGCATAGGAGCGGGAAGTTGTTTGTTTTAAAAAAACATAGAATGTAACATTCAACCTCGGGTAAAATAAATATGTAATGTATGACGATGGGGCGACACTGTGGGCAGGGGTTAGCGCTGTTGCCTCACAGCAAGAAGGTCGCAGGTTCGAGACCTCCTGGTACCTGCTTATTCCTCATTAGGGTCACATGGTCTGCTGGAGCCAATCCCAGCGCATTACGGCGAGAGGCAGGGATACACCCCAGATGGGGGCACACAGTCGTGGGGCACACACACCATTCACTCACCCACTCACACCTACGGGCAATTTAGAGTCGCCAATTAACCTCAGCATGTTTTTGGACTGTGGGAGGAAGCCGGAGTACCTGGTGAAAACCCACGCAGACACGGGGAGAACATGCAAACTCCACACAGAAAGGTCCCAGACCCTTTTTACACAATGCTGCCGAATTGGTTCAATTTTTCTTGGGTAATTTTGAGCTAAATTGTAATATTATCTCTCAATATATCCCCCGTTAAAGTATCTTCTTAACTATCGTTAGGATCAAGTACCAAATGAGACACTCAATGATCTGCTGGCATTTCATGCCATCACTGGATGTGATACTATGGCCCAGTTTACCAGAATCAGAAAAGGGAATGCATGGAAATCGTTCTAACAGTACCCTCTCCTCCACGACTTTGGTGAGGATGAACTTCTCAAATAATTAGCAGAACAGTTAGTATGTAAGTTAACCTTAAGTTAACCAGTTAACCAGAAACTCTATATATGAGGTTTGCAGGACTCTTTTCATAACTTCAAAGCTAAGGTTGATACTTTACCACCGACAGAAGATGCACTGTCAATAGACCTAATGAGGGCCCATTACTAACAATAGCCAATCGGTTTCTAGTGACACACCCACAGATTCACTCACCAAATGATTCCGGCTGCCTAATAATTTTGGATCCCTTGTCCCCAGGATTATAGTGGCTCACGCTGTAGTGACAACCCCTTGTCTCTTACACATGCAGTGCCTTGTAAAAGTCTTCGTTTAAGTATTTTTGTCACGTTACAACCCCAAACTTGAATGTGGTTTATTGGGAATGTGCATATTTATTCTGTTACCCCTAATTAAAATCATTACATTACATAACATTAGTATAGAAACAGCATCATAAAGACAAAGCAGCACACCAGACGGGTGAGGGATGAAGTCATGGAGAGGTTTAAAGGAGGGTTATCTTATATAAAAAAAAATTAGGACGGAGCACTGATCACTTCATCATTTGTAAATGGAAAACTTCTTGTACAACTGCAAACCTAACATCAAGACATGGCGTCAGGTGCATTCAAGTGGGGAGATTCCTAAAACATGCAGGACAATAGCCGGAGGAGCAGGGTTGGTGATCTCTGGTTTAGATCATGTGTTAGATTTAAAGCGGATTCATGTGTTAGAATGGATCATTCAAAGTCCAGTTTTATAAATATATATATGTTGTCAGCTTCTACCTTAACATGTTCACAAAAGCACTTTTCAGGATTGCTCCTTGAAAGGAATAGTTTGGAACAGTCTTGGACATCTAGCCCCTTTCCCCATGTTCCTGGCTGGTATCTCATGAGAGACCATAAGTCCAGAGATCCCTCCTGTGTTGAACTTTGCAGCAATTTCCCTCTGGCTCAATTTTCAATATCAATATGTGACTGTCATATATGATTGTATTTGTTTGCAGTTAACAGACATCTACGTGCAGGAAACATATCTCAAAGCAAGGATGCCTCTGGTGTTTTACACCAATGTCGGGATCCTTTTCCCCCCAATGGACATCAGGGATAAGCACGAACAAATGAGGTGCACACGAATACACACACACACACACACACACACACACACACAAACTGACAGTTAACAAGCAGAGGGGTAGACTTCACTACTTGTTGCTATTTGGTTCCTATTTGTCTCTTCATTATGACAATGGATAAAGTTGATAGGAAACATCTTATCGTGCCTCAGTGATGGTTTTAATGCAACTAAATTCAATGGAGTGTTAAAGGTTCGATGTTGCGGTTTTGCTGTCCTGACGCATCAGTGAACGTTACTCATAGCCTACGTGGTGGATATTCCTTCATTGAAAACCACAGCTATTTTACACACAGCATAATATTAATGACATTTTTGAGAAAACAAACAAATTACAGGGTGACACGCGTCTCCCCGTGTCTGCGTGGGTTTTCACCGGGTACTCCGGCTTCTTCCCACAGTCCAAAAACATGCTGAGGTTAATTGGAGACTCTAAATTGCCCGTAGGTGTGAGTGTGTGAGTGAATGGTGTGTGTGCCCCACGATTGGCTGGCGACCATCTGGGGTGTATCCCTGCCTCTCGCCGTAACGCGCTGGGATAGGCTCCAGCAGACCCCTGCGACCCTAATGAGGAATAAGCAGGTATAGAAAATGACTGACTGACTGTGTGGTTTTCTGGCAGCATCTAGTGGTGAGGTTTCAGATTGTAACCGACTGAGGATCCAAACGTGTAGGAGAACCTACAGTGGCCACGGAAAAACGTGGAAAAACACCAATGGTTGTTTCTAGAGCTATTGTTTGGTTTGTCTGATGCAACAAGACGGACTTTTATGTCCCCATGTAGATAAT
This sequence comes from Lepturacanthus savala, assembly GCA_030544235.1. Classification (NCBI taxonomy): domain Eukaryota; kingdom Metazoa; phylum Chordata; class Actinopteri; order Scombriformes; family Trichiuridae; genus Lepturacanthus; species Lepturacanthus savala. Next base: position 11,658,518 of record CM060484.1, on the reverse strand, counting down.
AATGACTCAATCTAAGGTCATAAAAATACAATTCTTATTTATATTGAATTATACACTAATAAAAACAGTCAGTCAGTCAGTCATCTTCTATACCTGCTTATTCCTCATTAGGGTCGCAGGGGTCTGCTGGAGCCTATCCCAGCGTGTTACGGCGAGAGGCAGGGATACACCCCAGATGGTCGCCAGCCAATCGTGGGGCACACACACCATTCACTCACACACTCACACCTATGGGCAATTTAGAGTTGCCAATTAACCTGAGCATGTTTTTGGACTGTGGGAGGAAGCCGGAGTACCCGGTGAAAACCCACGCAGACACGGGGAGAACATGCAAACTCCACACAGAAAGGTCCCAGACCGCGGACCAAGGAGGGCTTGAACCTGCGACCTTCTTGCTGTGAGGCAACAGCGCTAACCCCTGCGCCACCGTGTCGCCCCCTAATAAAAACAAATGCATAATAATAATTTTTTTTTCTTCTCCTTGTAAAAATAGCCTTATAATACCTTTTATGGCTCTGTAGGTATGTTTTAAAATGTGAGCCCAGTGTTGAATCCAGTGAATTGGGTTTGACTTTTTAAATTGGTATTTTTATTTCTAATAATCAAAATCTTGACAGTTCTTTTTAATTCTTTTGCCACTAACTTGTCAACGAATAACAATGTCTTTCTCTGCTCAGATGCGCTGCCAAACTGATAGCTGTTGTTTTGCAGCTTAAGGCGGAGATTGACAAGTGAGTATTTAGCTAAACAAGACCTTTCAGCCCGGTCCCATTTACAGGGCATCAAATGGACCCGATCATTTCTCACGTCTGAAATAGACGCAATGAGACTGATGATAAGGTGACAAATGATGAGGCGTTGTGTTGGGTGGTGGTTAGATACAACAATCTACACTACTACTGCATGAAGTAAAAAAAAAATTGGATTATTCTAACCCAAAAAATGACCTTCCAATAAACTCAGTTTTTTCTACCTTAACCACAGCATT